>PVIJ01010799.1:13324-58271 GCA_004024925.1 Scalopus aquaticus | reverse complement strand
ATGTGGTACATATACACAATGGAGTACTATTCAGCATGGAAAGAAGATAAACACATGCAATTTGCAGCGACATGGATGGAATTAGAGGGAATCATACTCAGTGAAATAAGCCAGAAAGAAAAAGAAAAATATCAAATGGTTTCACTTATAACAGGACTATAGGGAGGCTGGGTGGGAAAGAGACACTCAGCGGTGGGGGGGGTGGGGGGAGGGGAGGATAAGGGCACAAAATGGAAGAGAGGAGAATACAGGGGACCATGGAGATGGATCACGGGTGAATTGGTGGTGGGCTGCCCAAGAGGAATACAAAATGTAAAAGACATAAATAACAATTTAAAAAAAAAAAAGATTGGGAACAAGATAAGGATAAAAAAAAAAAAGAAATTGCTTTTCAGTGACGCTCTTTTCTCTCTGCATTGAATTTTGATCTTGAAGGGTAAAAGAGCCTAGGCTAGAGATCTTTTTCTTTGAATAATTTAAATATCTCCTGCCATTCTCTTCTTGTCTGTGAAGTTTCTGTTGAGTAGTTCAAGGACAATGTAATTGGTGTTGCCTTATAGGTTACCCCCTTTCCATCTGATGTTTTAGTATTCTGTCCTTATCATTGAATTTCAAGTTTTATTATAATGCATCTTGGAGTGTGTCTGTCTGAAATTACTTGGGTGAAATTCTTTGGACTTCTTGAATCACAATGTCTGGTTTGTTTCCCAGATTAAGATGGTTCTCATCTTTATCTTTAAATACTATTTCTGGGCCTCCCTGGTGGCCTAGGGGTTAAGTCTCAGCAGTATTGCCTCTAAGGCCTGAGTCTGATCCTGGCCAGGGAGCTGACCCACATAGGGCACAGCAGACCTCTCCGTCTTGCCTGCTGCTCCCCTGAGCAGTGCATTTCAGTGACTCTGCCTGTTCTGCTCCCCACTCTGTCTCTGGTGATTCCTCTCCCCTCTGGCCATCTCTGGCCTACACTCCAGTTCTTTTATACACACACAAAATAAATAATAAAAATAAATAGTTTTTCTATATATTTTTCTCTCCTCCCTTTCTGGGACCCCGGTGATATGGATGTTACTTCTTTTTAGTTGATCCCAAATGACTTTTATATTATTTTCATATTATTATTCTTTTTTTTATTTGCTGTTCTATTTGTGTGTTCTCCACCACTGTGATTTCAAGATCACTGGTTCTTTTGTCACTTGCAATTATTCTCTTTTGAGACCTTCTGTTGTGTTTTAAAATTCACTTATAGTATTTTAAAATACAATATTTTTAGTTCTAATTGTAAGAGTCTCATATTTTCTTGGTCTTTATCCTGTATACTTGTTTTACATCATCCATTGTTATTTTAATTTTTTAAAAAAGCCTGCTTGTAACTGTTGTCTTCATCTCCTTTTCAGGAATATTACACAGTTTTGTTGGATTGAAGCTTATCTTGGGCTGTTTATTTTTCCTCCAGCATTTGTGATATGTTCTTACATCTCTTCATTTTATTATTTACTTATTTTTGCATAGAAGAACTGGGGTGTAGGCTAGAGATGTGGGATCTGAGAGGATTCACCAGAGACTGGGGAGCAGAACAGACGGATTGACTGAAATACACTGCTGAGGGGAGCAGCGGGTGAGACAGGAGAGTTCTGCTGTGCCATGTGCATTAGTTCCCCGCCTGAAGTGAACTAAGGCCGTGGTGGTGATAGTGCTACGATTTAACCCCTAGGCCACCAAGAAGATCCCATTTTTTCTTAATAGGTTGTGATAGGGATAAACTTTCAGACTACTGCCTTACTATCTTTTTTTTTTTTTTTGTGGTCCAAATTGTAATTTTATTTTATTTATTTATTTGTATATTTTACATTATTGTGTATTCCCCATAGATTACCCACCACCAATTCACCTGTGAACTGTCACCATAGGCCCTTGTACTCTTTTCTCCCTGTTTTGAACCCTTATTATTATTTTTAAAGATTTACTTATTTATGCTTACAAGCTGGGGTACAGACCAGAGGAGTGGGGTGGCGAGAGGGTTCACCAGAGACAGAGTGGGGAGCAGAACAGGCAGATCGACGGAAACACACTGCTGAGGGGCGAAGCGGAGCGGGTGAGTCAGGAAAGGTCTGCTGCGCCATGTGGGAATCTCCCCTGCCAGACATCGAACTCGCGTCGCCGCTGTCGACAGTTCCACAGCATAGCGCCTAACTGCTGTGCCACCAGGGAGGTCCCCCTTTTATTTTTTTTAAGATTTATTTATTTATTGCATACAAGCTGGGGTGTAGGCCAGAGGTGTGGGGGTGAGAGGATTCACCAGAGAGAAAGTGGGGAGCAGAACAAGCATATTGACTGAAATACACTGCTGAGGGGAACAGCGGGCAACACAGGAGGTCTGCTGTGCCATGTGGGAAGCTCTCTGGCCAGAGATCGAACTTGTGCTGCAGTGGCTCTGGATAGCTGTGACTTAACCCATTGCACCACCAGAGAGGTCCCCCTTATTATTTTTAAAAAGATTTATTTATGCATACAAGCTGGGGTGTAGGCCAGAGGTGCAGGGGATGAGAGGATTCATCAGAGACAGAGTGGGGAGCAGAACAGGCAGGTTGAATGAAATATACCGCTGAGGGGAGCAGTGGGCGAGACAGGAGAGATCTGCTGAACCATGTGGGAAGCTCCCTGGCTGGGGATCAAACTCATGCTGCAATGGCTCTGGAGAGCTTCATAGTGCTGCGCTAAACCCATTGCACCACCAGGGAGGCCCCCTTATTTTTTTTTAAGATTTATTTATGCATACAAGAGCTGGGGTGTAGGCCAGAGGTGTGGGGGGCTGAGCGGATTCATCAGAGACAGAGTGGGGAGCAGAACAGCAGGTTGAATGAAATGCACTGCTGAGGGAGCAGTGGGCGAGACAGGAGAGATCTGCTGAGCCATGAGGGAAGCTCCCTGGCCGGGGATCTATCTCATGCTGCAGTGGCTGCTGTAGTTTCATAGTGCTGACACTTAACCTCTTGCACCACCAGGGAGGCCCCACTGCCTTACTATTTATTTAAGTGACTGGAGACTGGTACCAGCATGGGGTAATAGGTAAAGAACTGGGGCAGTCGAGCATTGAAGTTCACATCCGGTGAACGTTAGATATTCAATCTTTTTACTGTGTTGTGGGCACCAGAGTTATGTGGTAGGGTCAACTCCTTGGCCTAAGTATCTCATATCATCTTGTAATAGTCTTGACCTGTAGGCTGTGTCTGAGTACTGTATGCAGTGCTGGGCATGACTGTAGTTATATCAGAGCTATAGCAGGAATTTATTTTCTTTCCTTCATTATTATCTATTTTATTTGTAAATGAAATGAAAGTCAGAGGAGAGAGAGGGAGTGGGAAGAAAGCACAGACACAGATCTGTGTGGAAGGCATTGTGGAGAGAGAAATAATGGATAGGTCAGACTCTTCCTTAGTTACTTCTAAGGAAAGGGGAGGGAATAGATAAAAAGATAAACTATAACTCTGTGAGCAGTGCTTTGTGTCAAGAGAGTCAGCATGTTAGGTGAATGACAGGGATGCTTGGGAGAGACTCACTGCCTCAAATTACTGAAAGCAATCTATGATGAAGTATAAACTATGACACAGCAAGACATGTGGCTGAAAAGTAAAAAGTAGAATAAGAAAGTTCTATCGAAGTGTTAAAGACTTTGCCTTTTACCCTAGAAACAATGGTTGCAAGTAAGGCAGTGATTTAATCAGAGATCTGGATTTAATGAAGTAAAAGAATGATACTAGTTTTGAAAGGACTTTGAAATTTCAAAAATATTAAGGAAATTATATTTGAAGTAGTGTGTCTAGATCATGCTTGATAAGAAATCTTGCTACAAGATTGTAAGTCTGTACTCTCTAAATCAGTTCCTTTAATAAGCTAATAATTATTTCATTTTTCTACCAAGATATTATATGAAGGTGACTTTTGAGTAATTTGGGAAGAAAATTAAATAGATATTTAAGAAAAAATTCATCTCATTTTTTTCACATCTGTTTTGAGAGTTAGGTTTCTGCTAAGATTTGCTTATCTTTTAAAAAGCCATAGAAGTTCACAGATACCCTGTACTTGGGATTTCATCCCAGCAATATCAGGGAACACAACCATGCTTATCTTTGTAAACACACATGGTTTCCTGTTTGCACACACTCATGTTTGTTATAGGGTCTTTTCAAACAGTCATTTACAAAGTGACTCAATCACTAAAAATGATGCCCCAGAGTACTGGGGTTTTAATGATACTTGAAACAGAAGATTTTTATAAAATGGATTTCCCTAAAGCTTCCTATATCTAATATCACCAGACTGAGAATCTTTTCCTTTATTGAATTTTACTGTGATAAAGTGATGAGTTGTAAAGAGGAAAATTTTCCATTATTATTGAACAAAATGATTTTATTAGTCATAGTAAAATGTGTTTAAATATCACTCCTGTGGGTGATGTTACACTTGCAATAAAAATTCTTATATTTTCTGATACTCTGCTGAAATTATATATTAAGAAATGAGAACAATAAGTTATGTAGTAAATGTGCATATGATCTTATTTGTTTCTTTACTTTCTGTCTTTAAATACTGTCATTGTTCAGGGAAGTGTCATGCTGAGACATTTAATACTAGTGGTAATTTTTTTGAAAATATATATATTTAATAAATACGTTTTATTTGTTATGTTACAACATGTACATGTGTGTACTTTTATTTGATGCATTAGACAATTAAATTTAGACAATTAAAATTTAAGTTAGCATTTCCTCAAGAGGATAGTTTCATCTAGAGAATATTTTCGTTCACAATTATGTGGAAGGTGCTGTAGACACTGACATTTGAATCCTGATTTACTATTTTTGCTTCATGACTGCCTTGGATTTTCTGCTTTGCTTACATTTGCTTGTCTTTGCGTTTATCCTATATGGTCATGCTTGAACCAGGGCAAGTGCTGTAGATCATGGATAGTGATGGGGAATTATTTCATCTATACCAGATAATAGTTTTCTTCAATATTTCTCTAATAATGGGCTTCAGAAAGAATTCTGAGCAAAAGCAACATCTATTTTTGTAAATATCTTTAATGAGATAGCAAGTTCTGAATGTGTTGGTTTTATATATCTGGCAAGCATCTGCTCATCTTTCAAGATTACTCTATGCCACCTCATTTAGGAAGCTTCTCCTAGCCCGACTTCTCCCACGTGAATTGGCATTTCTCTTGTTTATGCCCCCATTGTTACAAACCTGTCCTATAACCCCTTTTTTAGACCTACTTATGTCTTTGCCTGCCTTTCTTTACTCAAATATACAATTAAATATGTGCTTGAAATATATTTATTAAATTAAATTTAGTTAATTTAATTATCACACACACACACACACACACACACACACACACACACACATTTTATAGAAGAACCAGAGTACAGGCCAGAGGCGCTGGGGAGAGAAGATTCACCAGAGACAGAGTGGGGAGCAGAACAGGCAGATTGACTGAAATCCACTGCTGAGGGGAGCAACTGGCAAGACAGGAGTGGTCTGCTGCACCATATGTGGATTAGCTCTATGGCCAGGGGTCTAACTCAGGCCATCATGGTGATAGTGCTAAGACTTAACCCTTAGGCCACCAGGGAGGCCTTAAAAATATATTTTGAGTTAAAAAATTAAATAAAAATATATTAAATTTAAAAATATAATTAAAATAAACAATATTCTAAAATTAAAAATATACTTTTATGTTATATATTTTATATTTTAAAGGATTTATTTATTTATTTGTGCATACAGGAACTGGGGTGTATGCCAGAGGTGTGAGGGGCGGTGAGAGGATTGACCAGAGACTGGGGAGCAGAGCAGATGGGTCTACTGAAATACACTACTGAGGGGAGCAGCGGGCGAGACAGGAGAGGTCTGCTGTGCCATGTGGGAAACTCCCTGGCTGGGGATCAAGCTCGTGCTGCAGTGGCTGCAGATTGCTTCATAGTGCCGAGACTTAACCTGCTGTGTCATCAGGGAGGCCCTTTTATATATTTTAATTTTCAGTGTATACACCACTGCCTCATGCATAGGGATGCAATACTACATATATCTCTTGTTTTTATTTTTATTTTTGTAGAAAAACGTTTTTTAGTTGATACTATTTTTTTTTAATTGTATCCCTTTTACTGTTGTTGAAATAACATTGTTTTTCAACACTGTATATGATTTGGGGTAATGGTTTCACACTTCTTCAGACCTGTTACCACACTACACTTACCTTTGAAGCTCCCAGAATCTACCATATTAGTCTGTTGGGCCTCTCCCCCTTTTACTTCCCATCCTTCTACCATAGCCTTCTGGTAACTTCAATTCTTCAGTCAGATTTCTAGTGGTTTGGTGGTTTTAGATTTGTCTAACCCTCTGTTTTGTTTCTTTATTTCCACACATGAGTGAAAACATATGGTCTTTGCCTTTCTCCTTCTGCTGTATTTTGGTATGCATAATTCCTTTCAGTTCTAACCATGTTTTTGCAAATGGCAAAATTTCTTCTTTTTGTATAACCAAGTAGTATTCCATTGTGTATATATACCAGAACATCTTAATCCTCTCATCTGTCATTGGGCATGTAGGTTGTTTATATAGCTCGCTATTGTAAATAATGTCACAGTGCACATAGGCATACATATACCCTTCAAAATAATGGTTTTGTATCCTTCAGACAGATACAGAAGAGTGGGATTATTGGATTATATGGCAGCTCTATTTTGAATATTTGGAAAACCTTCATACTGTTTTTCATATGGATGGACCAGTCTGCATTCCCATCAACAGTGTATAAGGGTTTTGTGACATAGCCATTTGCTTATTTTTGACTTTGTTTTCCTTGCCATTGAAGTTGAGTCTGCCAATTAATCACAGAAACCAATGTCAAAGAGTGTTTTCACTGTTTTCTTATATGTATTTTGTTTTGAGATCTTGTATCCAAGTCTTTAATCCATTTTAAGATAATTTTGTGTAAGTTATGAGATAGTGATCTAGTTTCATTTTTTTGCATATGGCTGTTCAGTTTTCCCAGCATCGGTTTTTGAGGACACGTTCCTTTCTCATTGTATGTTCTTAGATGCTTTAATATAAATCAGAGGCCATATAAATGTGGGTTTATTTCTGGGCTCTCAATTCTATCCATTGAAGAGATCCATGTGTCTATTTTCATTCCAGTACCATACGGTTTTGTTTACTATAGCTCTGCAGTATAGCATATTTTGGAAATGTGTTTCTGTAATAAGAAAAATGGTCATACTACTTCCGTGTATTGGTAAATACAATTATAATCATAATTTTTCTTCAACTTACATAATACAGAGCAGAAGTTTTTAGGTCTATAATTCATAATAATTACCTAAGATTGTTAAAAGTGAGGAGTGGTCTTGACACTTCTGTCTCTACAGATTCTGGTTTGCTAAATTTGGGATATGAACCAGAAGTCTGCATTTCTGTCAGCATGTCTAGTGCTCCTCAAACTTTATTTGAGAAAGAAAAATGTCATACCACATCTATGGAGCTAATGCTTATATCCCACTACTTCTTGTATGAAGATACATGAACACACACACACACACACACACACACACACACACACACACATACACACACACTTGCTTAGACTAAGACTGAAGGATTGTTTTTAACTACCTCAAGGATCTCCATAATGCCAGAGTGTTTCTTCTTTGTATCACTCTGTTCACTGCTTTTCTCCACTTTCTCTTTTTTATTTATATTATCTTTAATTTGTTTTATGGCAAAAGATAACTTTTTGAAACATCTCTAACTCATCAGGATATCTCCTTTTTGTCATGTTAAATTAGCATTTCACCTATTTCAATGCATAAAACAATCTAATCTTTATTTTAGATTTATATCTAATTATATAGAGATATAGTTATCGCTATATAATTATCGAATTATGCGTATAATGTATGAATATATCTAATCTATATAATTATATTTTAGTGATATAATTTGATTTCCAAATTATATCTCTATATAATATATCTAACTATATCTATATATAGATATGATTTAGAAATCAAATTATATCACTAAAATATAATTAATTATATAGATTAGATTTATATAATTATATTTCAATGCAGAAAACAGTCTAATCTTATGTTTTTTATGGTCATGCATACTTTTGATGACTGATTTATTTTTCAAAAATGATATTTTATTGATGGTGGAGGAGGGAAATAGGAAGAAAGAACAATATTTTGGAGTCTTTAGTTTCCTGAGTAACCTTTGGAGGGATGCTCTCTTGGTTGCTAAAATTATTAAAATAAGTTTTTGTAGTCTACTATGTGCTCAAAGTGACTGGAAAAAATGATCAGAGCAGAGATCACTTGTTCTTAGTAAATATTAGCAGTATTGACGCCTTGTTTTATAATATTGACTCCTCCATGTCTTTTCATTCAACATACTTTTCTCAAATGCAAATTTCATTACATTATAGAATTTTGTGTGAAATTTGAAGTTACACCTTTTTTTCTCACTTACCTGTATATTTGTATAATATATAAATTATTTTATATGTTACTCATGGCCGTGCTCTTATTTTGGAAATCAAATTATATCACTAAGATAGATTTTTATTGAAGCTTTACTATTCACTATTAGTTTCTTTTTTTTTTTTTTTTTTTAAGATTTTGTTTTGCATTCAAGCTGGGGTACAGGCCAGAGGCGTGGGGCAGCAAGAGAGTTCACCAAAGACAGGAGCAGAACAGGCAGATCAACGGAAATACACTGCTGAGGGGAGCAGCAGGCAAGGCAGGAGAGGTCTGCCATGCCATGTGGGAGTCTCCCAGGCGAGACATCGAACTTGCGTCGCCGCTGCCGTCAGCTCCACAGCTCAGCGCTTAACTGCTGAGGCACCAGGGAGAACCCTCACTATTAGTTTCTGACAATATGCTGAAAAATTTCCACTGAACATTGCCTGATCTAAGGTGGTAGATATGAGTGATAATTATTGCTAATCAGTTAAAATAGTTTTTAACTGATTACTTAGAAACAGTATTATGTGTTATCACAGACAATGTTTGTTCGTATTTCTATTTTCAAAAAACATATTACAGGCCAAAGAAATTTCTTTTGGGTTCTTGTTAATATATAATTATGGCGACACTTTTGTGGGACTTAGCAGTTAATTTATTTACCTTTTTAAGTTTCTTAGTGTAATTCATGAATAAACCAATTATTTCCATTTTTGAGTTTTAAATTGAACCTTTCTCCACAGCTCTTTTGGGAAATCATCTTTAAGATGACACTTATATTTATGTCACTGTAATTTATCATTTTAAGGTGGACTGTCTTAATTAAATTTGACTTCACTCAGAATGTCTATCTCTGCTGCTATTCATCCTTTAAAGTGCTCAGAGAGAAAGCTGTCTCTTTTTCATCTAATTCCAATTCCTTACTTGTATTCTGGAACTTCATTTACCACAGGAGAGAAAATTTATTCTTGTATTAATATGCTTCCACCCAAGAAATTCTAATCTTTCCTTTGCAACTCACAGCATTTCTCCCATATTCAAACTTTTCAGTTATTTTTTTTACTCACTTTTCTACATACTTTAAAACATTGTTTTCTCTTTCCTTTTTCAGAATTACTAGAATGTAGCTTCAAAATTAGTACATAAGTTACAGTAAAATACTTTCATCCTTCCCATTCATCGAAATGGAAGAAGAAAGTCATTTTCTAGTTTAAGTCTTTTTCACTTCCTGGGTTCAGAATTATATCCTCCCACCTTTTCAGGGTCTTCTCTAAGTCTTATCACCTCATCTCATTGTTGGATATTTAGCCTTGACCTCTGCTGGCTTTTCCTTGTGAATATTGAAAAATGCCAGTTTTTTTTTTTTGACCTTAGAAACAGTGCACACAGAATTAAACAAAAACCCCTCCACAAACTCTTGCCCCCCAAGTTACTGCATTCTCTATTGCAACCAAATTTCTTTGAAAACTCAGCTATATTTAACATTTTACCTTCAATTTATTCTCAGGCTTTTAAATCTGTTTTCTATACCAGTCAATTTCAGTAAAACTATACTTTGCAAGATCATCAAAATACCTTTTAGGTCCTAATTCCAATGTGGATATTATCGTAATATGAGATATTATGTATTTGACCTTTCAGCAGAAATTAGCAATGTTCAATTCTCTTACTGGGAAAGGTCTTTTGATAGTTTGGATACACTGTTGAACAAATAGTCATTTCCTTCCCATTCCCTGTATCGAGAGAGCACCACACCAATTGATGATGTGCTTGAACTGAACGAGTCTCAGTCCAGTGTCACATAATGCAGGCTTATTTACAAGATTTTATGGATTGCTTATTTGAAATTTAAATTTAATGGCTGGACTCTCTAATTTTCTTTTCAAGGTGCCATGCTTCATGTGTGTATGTGTGTATGTGTGTATATACACACATATCTCCTGTCCAGCATTGTTACCATTACTCCCTAAAAAGCAAACAAACCCTTGCTATCCTCTAAACAGACAGCACACATTATTGCTTCTGTGTCTTTGTTCATGTTATTTGTTATGAATATCTGTGCCTTGTCTTCACATTTCTTCATATTCTTTCTCTGATGCACTTTATTTAAAGCTTAAGTTGTATATAAAAGATTCTCAGATTACTTCCAGTGACAGTGATTAATTTCTAATTAATTGTTATTGCAAATTATCTGCAAGACATTGCTCTTAATCATATGGAAATACTTGCACTTTATACATATATAAATATTAGCTACCCCATTTGACTTTTCAATTTGTTGCTTGTGCAAGCAAAATAGTATTAAAATATAATTATTTTGTATTATTTAATAACTTCATGCTACAACTATTTTAGTGATCTCTTGAACATAAACACTGCACAGCCAGCCTATTTTGTGTTCGTTTCGACGACAAGTTGAATGAACTATTATTTTTAACTCCACGTCATTGCTTTTTTTTTTCCTTGCTCTCTCGAAAGGATCATGTAAGTCATTTGTATGATGTGGAGAAATATTTCCCTCTCTCATGTCATGGATTCATGTAATTGATGGAAAAACTTAGAAATTACTAATTTATTGCCCAGAAATTTACTTGAAATTAGTCAAAATCAAAGCCCAGTGTAAGGAGCTTCATCAGACTTGTTTATATAATACCAAAAATAGTATGAGGAAAAAAGGTGGAATAGATTTACCCAGTGATTGCTATTTCTTTACACTAAGAATCTCTTGACTATTTGACATAGTTTTTAATAGACTCTTCTATTTATGAAGTGACATAAGTTATGCATAATGTTTAGTATAGTGTCTCACAAAAGCAGCATTATGTAAAGAAGTGAGGGGGAAGTCCTGTTGTAGCTATTATGTCTTAAGGTTCTGTAATGTTAACGAAAAGTGTCGTAAAGGCGTTGGAGAATAAAGACAGTATTGAGGGAGAAGACTGAGTAGCTCTTTATGTACAAAATAAAAAAAGAAAAGAAAAACGAAAAAAAGGTCCAACAACTAACACTTGGGCTTTGTTACTTTGAGAACCATTGGTAAGTGAAATTATATTTTATTTCTCCCATTCAGTGCTTTGTTTTAATTTATGATTAAATAACAGAATCATACTTTTGTTTTTCTTATATTTTCAAATCCTAGTTAACTATTTCTTACTGCAAAGAGCAATAAGATGAGGTCAAGTGGCTTCCCTGGATAATAATTGGGATTCCTGTGATCACTTCAAAGATCTCTTTGTCCTTGATCACTTAAATGGGGAGAAATAATATGAATTATGACCTCATTCTATTGTTAGAATTTGGGGTAGTAACTTAAAAATTTCAGGTTTGATCATTTATGAATATGTAGAGTCTGAAGTCAATATAGAAGATTTAAAATTACAATTTTTTTCTTGAATTATTCATGTAATAGGTCTTTTTTATGTATAAAGAGTAATTGAGTGTTGACTTAAACATCTTGTCATAGTATTGGGTATTTTTCAAATTAATGGGTTGGAAAGGAGCAACTGTAAAATCTTATACAAAGGATCACACATTGCTGAACTCTAGCATTCCCTCATCTCTCCATTTTAGGAATGATTAAAAGTGTTTATTAATGATGTTATGTTATCCATCTTTTATTAGAAATTGAGACAATAGCATATCTAAATGCTAATCCTTTATCATTGGCATGCTCTCATCTCTTGTGTCTTCTCAAGAACTTATTGTTGCTGGAAACTGTTATATATTATATGTTTTAAGAAATGATACTTTTGGGCCTCCTTGGTGGCACAGAGGGTTAAGTCTCAGCACTATGAAGCTATCCAGAGAGTTTGAACCCTGGCCAGGGAGCTTCCCACCTGGTGCAGCAGACCTCTCCTGTCTCTGCTGCTGCTCTCCTCAGCGGTAGATTTCAGTCAGTCTACCTGTTCTGCTCCCCACTCTGCCTCTGGTGAATCCTCTGACGTATACCCCAGTTTTTGCCTGCATAAATACATAAATAAATAATATTTTTCAAAAATGATACTTTGATTCCAGAGGGGGAAAGCAGTAGACTATGGTGGAGGACTATGGATTCCTTTGTGGTGGGTATGGTATAATACATCTGAAGTGTGTGATCCTATAACTCTGAATCATGTAGTGTTGTAAAGCAATCAAATAATTAAAAGAGAAGAGATGACACTTAGAATTAACTTCATTTCCTCAATTTTGAATTGATTGCCTTATAAGATGTTAGGGTTATCAAGAACTCTATTTAATTTGAATTCTCCTATAAGCACACACATAATATGGACATTTATCATAAAGCAACCAAAATGCAAGACTTTTTTCAGAGAGGTAAAAGTGAGTGTGTCAAGTTAACATTCTGAAACTTTTGCAGTTTTGGGTTATATACTATACAGCTCCCAGGAGATTCTATTTTTTCAGGACTTGCTGAAACAGTATTATTTTGATATTAAACTTTGTGTTCTGTATGCGATCCACTCAAAAATAGACTATGTTTCATTTATTATAAGAAAGTAAATATTGATTGTTTCAGATCATAACCTTACCAAATCCTCATGGTCTTTCTGCAGCTGAAGAAATTCCCTCTGCATGAAAATTATTTTGTAAGCTTCTGTGTGTATGTGGAAAAAGGAAAAATGGATGCAGAAAGGAATGAGATCAGAGCATTTAATACCACGGATTACAAAGTAAATTTTATTTGCCTTAGGCTCATGAATCTCAAGATTGAATGCGTTAAGTATAACTGGAATATCTTGTTAAAACAGATGCTCTCAAGAATTTCGATTCAGTCAGGAGTGGCATTTGAAAATTTGCATTTTTACAAGCTCCCAGGTGAGGCTGCCACTCTTTTTAAGAACCACTGAGTACTGCCATAGGAAAGTTTGGTACCAACCCTTCTGTGTTAATTTGTAATGCTAAGTATCAGGAAATGGTAGCCCTGCCAAGAATATTAACTAGTGGAAGCGAAGAAAAAGACAGCCAAGTTCATTGTACACAGTGATACCTCCTTAAAGGCATCTTTGCCTTGACTTAACATTTTTCCCTTCCTATCAAAAACTGACAAATCATCTTCGAAGCCTGATTTGATTACCTTTGTATTGGAAAAAACACTGATAATTCTGTACCTTATAAAAATCTGTTAGATTCTCAAGTTTCTATTCCAATTAAGTTTGGGGGAAGAAGTGGGTTCCCCTTAATGCTTTCTCATTAATAAGTGATTTCAAGCCTCTTATACTCTAGCAGTTAGAGAGTATGAATGTGAATATCATTTGCCATGACAAATACTGGTAATTGGACCTTTTAGATTAAATTTTACTGGTATCACTAATATTTTGAAAGTCAGGATGCTGGGGTAACTCACAGCCTCAGCAGGATATTAAAACTGTCTGGATAACTAAGAGTACTGATGCTGGCACCCTTCCATTCAGACACTCACCTTTAATTGATTTGGGATCCAGTCTTGACATAGAGAAATAGATGGAGAATAGTAAGAAGGGAAGTGCAGACAGGAAGTCAAGTACCATTTCTTGAGACTTTCCTTATCTCAGACTTCAGTAAAGTTATTTTATAAATATTGACCCTAGACTTCACATAAATTCACAAGATGGCTATTAAGAGCACTTATTTTTATTTTAAAGATTTATTTATTTATGTATACAGAAACTGTGGTTTAGGCCAAAGGTGCAGGGGGTGAGGGGATTCACCAGAAACAGAGTGGGGAGCAGAACAGGAAGATCTGCTGAAATCCACTGCTGAGAGGAGCAGTGGGTGAGGCAGGAGAGGTCTGCTGTGCCATGTGGGTCAGCTCCCTGGCCAGGGATTGAACTCAGGCCATAAAGGTGAAAGCGTTGCGACGTAGCACCTAGGCGACCAGGGAGGCCCCAGAGCACTTTTTAATTTGTGAAAAGAAATTCCCCTCCCCCCCCTTTTTTTTTTAAAGATTTTTAAAAATTTTTTTATTTATACATACAAGCTGGGGTACAGACCAGAGGCGTGGGGTGGCGAGAGGGTTCACCAGAGACAGAGCGGGGAGCAGAACAGGCAGACCAGAAATACACTGCTGAAGGGAGCAGTGGGCGAGGCAGGAGAGGTCTGCCATGCCATGTGGGAATCTCCCTGGCCGGGCGTCGAACTCGCGTTGCCGCTGCTGACAGCTCCACAGCGCAGCGCTTAACCGCTGTGCCACCAGGGAGGCCCTGTGAAAAGAAATTTGATGAAATGATAAAATAGCTTTCCCCTACAATAGATTGGTTAGTATGTGAGCAGCTGGCCATTATTACCTGGCTGGGTGGCTCTAGGGCCCACCCTTCTCCATATCCTTGCAGGAGTAGTAGATGCTTGTTTTTCCTTCTTTCTTGCCCCCTTTTCCCCCCTCCTTCCTTTCTTCCTTTCCCCTCCCCTGCCTCCTCTCTCTTTTCTCCTCTTCTCCTCCTTTTCCTCCTCCAGCCCTCCCTCTCTTCCTTCTCCTTCTGTCCTTCTCTCTCTGTTATTTCGCCTCCTTCTTTTCTAAAACAAACCTAAATACTTTGGAATAAGAGACAAGTTCTAAAGGGGATAAAAGGCCACGGTACTATGAAAAGAGGCATATCCTGTAAAATGCAGTCTCAATGTCTAGGGTGGTATCTTGCAGTTGGACAGAACAAGTAAGTGTGCCTGAATTAGGAACACTGGCTGTAATCCCTAAACCTGCTTGAAACTCATGGACTGAACCTGCAGTAAGAAGAGAATCCGAAGATGGGTAGATTTACTCTAATTCTGGCAGCAATTATAACTTGAAACCCAAATACAGTCTCCACATGGTTATAAGGAAAATTAAATCAATAGAACACATTCACTGTACTAAAATAATGAATATTAAATTCATTAAACTAAACTAAAATGAGGGGCTGTCCTGGTGGCCTAGAGGTGAAGTCTCAGCACTGCCACTGTGAGGGCCTGAGTTCAATCTCCAGCCAGAGAGCTGACCCACATGGTGAAGCAGACCTCTCCGGTCTCGACTGCTACTCCCATCAGCAGTGCATTTCAGTCCATCCACCTGTTCTGCTCCCCAGCCTGTCTCTGGTGAATCTTTTCATCCCCCACACCTCTGGCCTACACCCCAGTTCTACACACCTAACACTTTTAGGATTCACCTAACACTTTGACATTCAACAGTGGACCTTCCTTTGAATTACAAATGAATCTATTCTCTGTTTTCCATGCAAATTTCTCTCTAAATTATGTCTTTCCCCCCAACTTAAGAAAATTCCTTAAGTTCTGGAAAGAACTCTAGAAATATTACCTCATTTTCATTGCTAGAGAGAAATGCAAACTGAAGTTTGATACTCAATCTCAGAATTGAATATTTTCATTTTTGTAATTTATTAGTATTCTGTTTGCTAAATTGGAGCCTATTAACATGAATCTGAGCTGTGGGGAGTGGCAGACTTTCCCATCATTTAACAAGTGCCTCAGGGTGGGCTACACAGGGAACTAAAGAAGTACAGGTCAACATTTCCTTTCTCATAATCCTGCGACTTGAAATGGCTCTAAACTTGCAGTCTCTGTGACTCATTTGGTGATAACACCTCATTTGGGCCTGAATTCACTTGGAAGTAAAGCTTGAGCTGGACTGACTGGAATATTTGTATCTTATTTATTCTATATATTGCTACTCCAGTCATGTTTATACCCTTACAAAATCCCAATCCAAAAAAAAAAAAAAAAAAAAAAAAAAAGCAAAGCAAAGAAACACTAACCCAAAGCATATCTACCCATGTTGGCCTTCCATGGTGGCCTAGGGGTTAAGTCTCTGTGGCCTGAGTTCCATCCCAGAGAGCTGACCCACATGGCACAGCATACCTCTCCTGTCTGGCCCGCTGCTCCCCTCAGCAGTATATTTCAGTGGATCTGCCTGTTCTTCTCCCCACACTGTCTCTGAAGAATCCTCTCACCATAAGGACCTCTGGCCTACACCCCAGTATTCTGTGAAAAAATAAAAAACAAACACCCCTAATCCAAAGGATATCTCCCCCTCTGGACTTTGGGAGAGAATGAAGGTCTCTATTAGATTTTGTCTTTGACCTCAAGTAGTTTGTGGTTCATTGAGATGTGTGACAGGCAACAAATGTTCACTGCAGCCTCCCACTTGGCAAATACACACTTTATATAGATGCGTATAATTATGTGGTATGAGAGAGACACAGTACTAGTGACTGGTGATGTACAGAATTCCAGAGTACAGTAGAACTTCTTTTCTCTTTCCTTAAGCATCTTTAATTTTTTTTTATATACTTTGCATAGAAGGACTGGGATGTAGGCCAGAGGTGCAGGGGGGTAAGAGAACTCAACAGAGAAAGAGTGGAGAGCAGAACAGGCGGAATGACTGAAATCCACTGCTGAGGGAAGCATCGGGTGAGACAGGAGAGGTCTGCTGTGCCATGTGGGTCAGCTCCCTGGCTGGGAATCAAACTCAGGCCACAGGGTCTCAGCTCTGAGACTTAACCCCTAGGCTACCAGGGAGGGCCTAATTTTGTTTTTCAATGAGCAAAGCAAAGCCACAGTCAGTAAGGAAATTTCTGCATGGACAGTGAAGGAAAAAGCACAAACAGCAATGTATTTCTGATGAAAGCTCTCTAGCAAGTTTGTTTTTCTTTTCATGTAATAGAAAAATGTTTTAAGAATAGATCAATCTAGTGAATTTAGAGCAATGAACCGAACAGAATTTATTTGGTTTTTACTTCTCACTCTGTGTGACTTTCGGTTAAGTTACTTAAAATCTCTAAGTCTGCTTTATTATCTGTATAATGTTAATAAGGTACCTGTTATATAGACTTGTTAGAAGATTACACAGATAATGCTTGTTTTGGAGGATACCTAAAATATAGGAAGAACTCAGTAAATGCTTATTTTGAAATTATTATACAGGGGCACTGCCTAAAGATAAATTCTTAGGCATTGGGGTTAGACATGATTAATTCTTACTTATTCAAGAGAGTTATTTTCATTGTATATTAGACTTCCCTTGTATATAATAAATTGTTCCATAATCTTTTAAGATTACATAGCTAATAACTGAAGCAGTTATTTGGTGAAGTCCACCCTTCATATTTATTACTGGAATCCTCCCAGCTGAGAGACATGGCACTTCTAGATCTAACATTTTGAATTTTTTCAGGAAGCAGCAGAAACTGGAATTGCAAAATGTTCTGTCTTATGAAATACTTGCTGCGTTACTTATGGAATTACTCTTCGTGATGCAAAATTGAATAGTCATGTCATACAGTATACTCATAATAGAATAAAACCCTCTGCCCTATAAAAGTCTCACTGAAATAATCAACAAGGTATAAAAACTCAGGGGACGGGGAAATAAGATGAAGAATGATATTCACGACCAGAAGTTCTGACATATTTCTGTTAGAGGTAGCAGAGTTGTACTTAATGAAAGAACCATTAATGTGACCAAGAATCTCTGGATGTGCTTAAAAAAAGACTTAATGAATAAGGAAGTGGAAGAAATGACAGCAGAGGCATGTTATGACTTCCGTCGACCCTGGTACTTCAGCTTTTGTAATTTCCTTCTTCTTCCATTGAAAAACAAAACAAAACAAAAAAAACAAATTAGGGCCTTCTTGGTGGCCTGGCAGTTAAGTCTTAGCATTATCACCACTGTGGCCTGAGTCTGATCCCCAGCCAGGCAGCTGACCCACATGGCGCAGCAGACCTCACCTGTCTCGCCCGCTGCTCCCCTCAGCAGTGTCTTTCAGTGGATCTGCCTGTACTGCTCCCTGCTCTGTCTCTAGTGTGTCCTCTCACCCCCTACCTCTGGTCTATACCTCAGTACTTCTACACAAAAATAAATAAACAGAGCTTTTTAAAAAATTGGACAAATTTTATTTCCAACTGTCTTTGTATAAAGATCAATGTAATCGAGACTGGATTTATTATGTATTCATTATTGTTTATTTATTTCTTATTTTAAAGCAAATTAAATTTAAAGATTTTTCTTAACCCCCTGAAAGTGGCATTACCCCCGACACTCACCTCTTGTGCCTGTCTGATGGATAAAGTTGACCCTGAACAAAAGTAGAACTTCATAAATCCTTTCTCTTAAATGTCAAGTGTGGACAGATTTTTGTGTATTCACAAAAATGTAATACCTGAATGTCTGGATTTTTATAAGAGCATTTTACAGGCATATAATAGAGGCATAGCCCAGCTGACTACTGGTTCACTAACAAAGAAGAGAACTCATCTTCGATATAGATTGATGGACCCTGTCTTAACTTCTTTGAGCTTAACTCAGTCTCTCTCCACCCATTTCAGACTGTTGGAACTCCTGTTTAGCAGCAGGAAAGTAGCTGAAAATTGCTACCTTTGTTCATATGTGCTAGGAAGAACTTGGAAATAGATCCAAAAGTTATTTTGGCAGAACCTGTCTCAGGCTCAGACTTTCCTCTATGAGCAAGAGCAAATACTTTGTTTCAAAAGACAATGACATTCAAAAAACAAGGCAGATTATATTTTTATGCATTGTTCTCTCCCACCCAATGGGAAATTTTAAAATATGTGAGGTTATTTCAAATAAATCAACTTTTGAGTTTAATCATATACATAAATCCAAATTTTGCAAATAAGCTAGAGCAAAAATTATGAAAAAAGAACTGGCCCTACTCTGTCTCTTGGTGAACCCTCTCGCCTCCGCACGCCTCTGGCCTGTACCCCAGCTTGTATGCATAAATAAATAAATCTTTAAAAACAAAACAAAACACTGTTGCCAAATTTAAAATACAAGTGAAAAATAGGGACCACTGATGAAATTTCACCAAACCAGTAATGTCTATAACAAGTAAAGAAATTCTCCTGAAACTCAGAAAAAGTAAGACAACAAAATAATGAAAGACAAATGATCTGTGACCAAGAGAGCCTTAAAATTTCCCACCAGCTTGATTAATTCTTTGCCTGTTTAAGTTTGTCTAATGTAATTTTACAGTGATATATGGAAGCCAAATTGTAGAGATTCAATAGGTATCTAATAGGCATTGGATAATAATAATAATGATGATGTTGATGATGATTGTAAGGTCAAGGGATAGAAGAGGCAAGGAACAGAGGGGAATGTAAGATACAGAGATACAGAGGCCTTTATTAGCAACTCCCAGGCGAGGTTCACAGATCCCTGGCGGGAAGTCTGTGGAGTTGCACCCAGCAACCAGGGGGTGGGATTTTATATGGGGTGAAGGAATTCCAAGGGTGGGGGCAACTCCATTTGGAGGTGGTGGCCTTGCAGGTGCATTCTGGCTGCGGCCCTTCTGGGTAGTGGGGACATGAGCTTCTTTCCAAGTTCACACATCTTCGCCGAGATTCTTCACAGCGCCCTTACTGTTGGGGAGGGGTGGGTTGAGCCTAATGATGATGATGATGATAATAATAGTAATAATGATAATAATAAAAACCCAGAGCAAACAGAAATAATTTAGGACAAAATAATTTAAGGCAATGTGAGAAAACTGAAAACTTCATGAATCCAAGATATCTTGAGTCAGAAAGTTAAAATGGCAAAACAAATACAGGACTAACTGTATGTAATGAGAAGAAATCAACATAGAAAAGGTAAAACAGCTTAATTGCACATATAATGATTTTTAATTGTTAGGTAGGGGCAAATAATTGACAGACAGAGATGATGTTCAGTAAGTTAGGTATATTCAATGAACTTACAGTATTGTTAACTTACAATGGATTTGTCAGGATGTAAACCCCATTATAAGTTAGGAATATCTGTAGAAAGTTTATCCTAAAAATCATTATGGAAATGATAAAGAAAAATGAGCCAAAATAATAGCCACACAAACAAAAGCATTCTTAATAATAAAAAGGAACATGAGGAAATACTAAAAAAATCTGTGGCAGGTCATAGTAAATGTGAATGGTTAAAAACATCTTTGCAGACACAAAGTTTCAAATAAAGTAAATAAGAGAGGAAAACAAAGACTCTAAGGCCTGGGCAGAAAATAAAATCTTAATATATACTATTTAGAAAGAACTTTTTCTTTTTGCATAGAAGATCTGGGTTGTAGGCCCGAGGTGCAGGAAGTAAGAGGATTCACCAGAGACAGAGTGGGGAGCAGAACAGGCAGATCTACTGAAATACATTGCTAACTGGAGCACTGGGTGAGACAGGAGAGGTGTGTTGCACGCTATGTGGGTCAGCTCCCTGGCCGACTCCATAGAGGTGATAGTGCTGAGACTTAACCCTTAGGCCACCAGAAAGGCCTAGAAAGCAGAACTTTAAAAAACACGTTATGACAAAAGTTTAAACAATATTGGAAAATGCCAGTTAAAACTATTAACAAATGAAAAACAGATAATACTGCACTACTCAACAGAATTCAAAGCAAGGAGAATAAGTAAATATCAAGGATTAATTTTATTGGTAATAATACCTATTATTGATAAATTTATTATAATCAATTAAGCAATTGATACATGCTAACAAGAAATTTTTAATCACAGATTTAAAAATAGATGTCTACCTGAAGGGTAAAAAAATATATTTGCAGTTAAAAAAATAAAGTCAGTTATAAATATACAGTGAATCAAATGGTAACTAAGTCTGAAGGTGTTTGATTTAAGTAACATTGACTAATAAGGTTAATTTATCATCAAATTTGAAACTGATTTAGATAAAAACCTCACTTTGAAATATCCATCATCCAAAAAATAATCTAGTCTATATTAAGTCATAGAGAAATTATTTAAAAATGTTAAGAAGTTATATTTACACATGCTGTATTATTTGTCCACAATATAATAAAAATAGGCATTTACAAAAACTCCTCATATCAAAATACCCACCAGTTAATCTCTCAACTAGCCAACCTATTTTGTCCCATTTCTGACATTTTAAAAAACCTACAAAATATTGTCAAAAATACAAATGACAGTTTTTGGAATTTTATGATCATGGCAGTTTCTCCAATACTAATCAATCATTTTTCCAATGATTATAAACTCTTTAATGCTTGTAAACCCTAAAATGCTCTTTAATTTTGATTTGTCTTGAAACTGTGCAGGAAGAAAAATGTTTCCCTTTATTCCAGGTTCTTGACTGAGACACCCCATGTAATAAAAGAGATTAATTGGAGAAAAACAAAAGTTTAATAACATTTAATACATCCTGCATTTGTGGAGGAGACTCAGGAAAACTGAGTAACTTGCTGCGGTGGTCCATTTTATTTTTTATTTTATACAGAACTGGGGTGTAGGCCAGAGGTGTGGGGTCAAGGGGGGGAGTCACCAGAGACAGAGAGGGGAGCAGAACTGGTGGATCAACTGAAATCCACTGCTAAGGGGATTAGCGGGTGAGACAGAGAGGTCTAGTCCATGTGGGTCCAGCTCCCGGGCTGAGGATCAAATTCAGGCTGTAGTGGTGACTTAATCCCTAGGCCAGCAGGGGAGCCCTGAAGTTGTCCAAGCCACCACCTTCAATACCATCTTGAGCTAAAGACAACAGCTGTTTGGGTTGGGAGAGTCATTTATAGGAAGTTATCAGACAAAGCAC
Organism: Scalopus aquaticus; assembly: GCA_004024925.1. Taxonomy (NCBI): domain Eukaryota; kingdom Metazoa; phylum Chordata; class Mammalia; order Eulipotyphla; family Talpidae; genus Scalopus; species Scalopus aquaticus. Next base: position 36,221 of record PVIJ01010799.1, on the reverse strand, counting down.
AGCAAAGCAGGGTATAACTGTTACGCAGATTTGTGTCACTGCTTTTCCATTTATGTTTCTAGAGTTTCAGGTATTCCTTGAAAATGTGGAGGGAGAGAAACATCTTTTAAATAAGATTTCCTTTGTAAATGTAAATATCTCTTATGAAAAGGTAACTTCTCAAACAAATTCTCATGAGTTTGTAGAGTTTTTTCTTTGTTATCTGTTTCTTAAACATAATCAGCTTAGGTTATTCTTTTTAAATTTTTTTATTTATGCATATTTTACATCATTGTTCATATTTGTACAATGTTTTCTTTCTTTTCCCAGGTGTAGGTCCCCATAGAATTTCCACCACCAGTTCACCCAGGCACCATCACCATAGTCCCCTGTGCTCTTCCTGCCCTCATTTTGGTCCCTCTCTCTCCCCATCCCCTGCAGAATGTCTCTCATTTATAGCTGTCAGTTTATTTTTGTTTTGCTTTGTTGTGTTTTGTTTTTCTTGTTATTTTTTTTCTCCCTGATCCCTTATTTGGTTTGCCTATATTCCTCCTGTAAGTGAAACCATCCGATATTTTTCTTTCTCCTTCTGACTTATTTTACTGAGAATAATCTTTTGTAGTTCCATCCATGTTACTGTAAATGACATTAGTGTATCTTTTTTGATTGCTGAATAGTATTCCAGTGTGTATATATACCACATCTTAGGATATTCTTTATGCTAAAGGAGGCGTGTTTTGGGATGACAAATTTTGTTCCCCTCAAAAAGATGGACATATCCTGGACCTCCCTGGTGGCCTAGGGGTTCAGTCTCAGCACTATCACCCCTACTGCCTTAGTTGGATCCCTGGCCAGGGAGCTGACCCACATAGGGTGCAGCAGACCTCTCTGGTCTTACCCTAGCTCTGCTTAGCAGTGTGTTTCACTAGATCCGCCTGTTCTGCTCCCCACTTGTCTCTGGTGAATCCTCTCACTCCTCACACCTCTAGTCTACACCCCAGCTCTTCCATTTAAAAAAAAAAAAAATAGAGGAGGACATGCATTCCATAGAATGGAATGCATATTGGACAGGTTTTTTTTTTTAAGATGAAAGCCAGAAGATGAAATTATTGTTCTTCTGTTCTACTTTAATTTTCATCAGCTTTTTTCTAGTTTACTCAAACAAGTTATTTTTGAATTAATCAAGGCTTTTGTTTACAAATGAACCAGAGCCAACAAGTCTTGGCCTAATTTGCACATTCATGCCTTGGCCTTTTTATATTTAAATAAAGATCTGGAGTTTGTAATATAGGGTGGAAATTTTTCCCTTTCTCCTTCTCAAGGTTCTTTGGTTGGTCTACTAGTTAACTTGACATATCACTAATTTAATAGGTGAAATAAATATTTGGAATGTATGGGTACTCCAAAGAAATGTGGCTCTAAAAAGGGAGAAAACGTGGCTTTTATGCTTTTCATTTTTTTTCACTTTTTTTTTAAGATTTATTTATTTATGCATACAAGCTGGGGTACAGGCCAGAGGCGTGGGACGGTGAGAAGGTTCACCAGAGACAGAGTGGGGAGCAGAACAGGCAGAGCGACGGAAATACACTGCTGAGGGGAGCAGCGGTCGAGGCAGGAGAGGTCTGCTTGTGCCATGTGGGAATCTCCCCGCCAGGCGTCAAACTCATGGCTGCCGACAGCTCCACAGCTGCGCCACCAGGGAGACCCAACTTTTATGCTTTTTAGCATAAAAATAGAAAGAATAAATATATAATGAATTGACATGGCAGAACTTTGCACTTGGACTACTAAGTTAGTGAAGAAGTAACAAGTCTTACTTATACAGTCTCTGGCTCCTAAATTGCCTTTCTCTGGCCATAGGGGTGTTATTCTACCTTTCATTTGGGAGATACAGTTCCTGTTTATAGAGGGAGAAAGGAGGATCAGAATATCCTTGTACTGGGCCTCCCTGGTGGCGCAGTGGTTAAGCGCTGTGCTACAGAGCTGTTGGCAGCGCGATGCGAGTTCGACACCCGGCCGGGGAGAATCCTACATGGTGCGGCAGACCTCTCCTGCCTCGCCCGCTGCTCCCCTCAGCAGTGTTCTGATCTGCCAGTTCTGCTTCCCACTCTGTCTCTGGTGAACCCTCTCGCCGCCCCACGCCTCTGGCCTGTACCCCAGCTTGTATGCATAAATAAATAAATCTTTTAAAAAAATTAAGAAAAAAGAATATCCTTGTACTGCCTGTTTCTTGAGTAACTTTAATTAAAAATAATCAATATGCCAAAGTGGTATATTTTGGGGAGGCATACTCTGTTCTGTTTTAGTGATTTATTATTGATTTGTTTAGTTCAAATGCTTTTGATGGTTAAAATCTACCTCCCACTCTACACTTGAGATTTTCATCAAAAGTACCCGATCTTTATTAAGCAAGTCAGAAAAAAGCAACATGTTTTCCTAATTTGCAAGAGTTCAGATGCTCCCCAAAGAAACTTAGAATAAAAATACACAGATGAGAAAAGGAGGAAGTAGGATCCATAAATCAGTAACTTTTTTTTTTGTGAAAAGAAGAAAGTTTATTTTGAGGTATAAATGGAAAATATACATAATACACTTTGTACATTTTTTTGTTGTGGTTACATTGGTTATGATTCCATATAAGATTTAGAGGTATAGGCTCATAGTCTTCTACTCTTCAGATGTTTATTACCATGTCACACCCACCAGATGGTACCCCTAGTCCTCCACCCCAGTCCATTGTGCTTCCTCCCCGGATTTGAGTCAAAATGAACATTCAGAAGAGCCTGTCACAGTACAATCAAAGACCTGTTGCTGATAGGTATCTTTGAAATGTTATTAGGTACCCTTGTTTGCCAAGCAGGTAAACCAGTGGCAGAGCATGAGAACATCTGGGAAAACCTATTTCTAAATCTCCTCCTCTAAAAATTCTGATTTAAAAAGTTTGGCTTGAAATTGAATGTTCACAATGTTCTCTATGACGGCTTTGTAGATCTGCCAGCTTTTGAAACATTGACATAGTCTTGATGCGTGTTTAATGTTACTGGCCCAGACTCATTAATCTCTTCTGTGTTAGAATTGTCTACTCCAAGTCAAAAGGCATCTTTTTATGCTAAACTGTGAAATTATGCATTGTTAACTACTGGGGTTGGGCTTTTGTATCACTTTATCACAGAACTCTTGGCTGTGGACCATGTTCAGAGTGATGCACTCTTGGGCCTCCCTGGTAGCCAAGGAATTAAGTCTCAGCGCTGTCACTACTGGGCCTGAGTTCAATCCTGGCCAGGGAGCTGACTCATATAGGGTGCAGCAGACCTCCCCTGTTTTGCCTGCTGCTCCCCTTAGCAGTGTATTTTAGTCAATCTTCTTGTTATGCTCCCCACTTTGTCTCTAGGGAATTCTCTCACACACCCCCGAACCTCTGACCTACACCCCAGTTCTACGCAAAAATAAAATAAAAACCAAGAAAGTGATGCACTTGTATTAATTCAAGACAGTTGCCCAGAGCTGAGTACTGCCCTGAGCTCCAGTAGTGGGAATCATGTGCATTATCCAGCACAGGGGATATGAGTGGGGCCGTACAACATTTACTACAACCATGTGAAGGGGTTCAGATGGGTTTCCCCAAGATGTTGTTCAAAACCAGAATTCATTTGCATATATTTAGAGATCTCATTTGTCTTTTTAAAATGACTCACGAATCAGAGGCATATTTCATCTGATGAGTAGAAAGGGGATCGAAGATGTGGCAAAAAATGAAAAGTTTTTTATTTTTATTTATTTTTTTAAAGATTTATTTTTTTTATTTATACATACAAGCTGGGGTACAAGCCAGAGCTGTGGGGCGGCAAGAGGGTTCACCAGAGACAGAGCGGGTAGCAGAACAGGCAGATCAGAACTACACTGCTGAGGGGAGCAGCAGGCAAGGCAGGAGAGGTCTGCCGCACCATGTGGGACTCTCCCCGGCCGGGCGTCGAACCCGCGTCGCAGCTGCCGACAGCTCCACAGCGCAGCGCTCAACCGCTGCGCCACCGGGGAGGCCCTTTATTTATTTTTTTAAAGATATATTTATATATGCATACAAGCTGGGGTACAGGCCAGAGGCGTGGGGCAGCAAGAGGGTTCACCAGAGACAGAGTGGGGTGCAGAAGAGGCAGATAGACGGAAATACACTGCTGAGGGGAGCAGCAGGCAAGGCAAGAGAGGTCTGCCTCGCCATGTGGGATTTTCCCTGCCGGCGTCGAACTCCTGTTTTTGCTACCAACAGCTCCACAGCGCAGCGCCTAACCGCTGCGCCACCAGGAAGGCCCTGAAAGGTTTTTATAGTCAGAAAGAGAATGGGATAAGAGCCTTTAGTTAAAAAAAAAAAAAAAAAGATTGTTTCAGGAAAGGCTACTCTCCTTCAGGAGAAAGAGTGTGGTGTTTCATGTGTAGATTTTCTAGTATTGACCTGAACTAGTCAGGATTACACTCCTTTGAGGGTTGAAACTGCAAGTAAATTAGATATTAAATCTTGGTTTTCAGACACGGGCTTGGCATGAATGACTCCATTTCGGGTCCATTGTTTCTTGTTTTTTATTTTTGTTTATTTTTTTTAAAGATTTATTTATTTATGCACACAAGCTGGGGTACAGACCAGAGGCGTGGGGCGGCGAGAGGGTTCACCAGAGACAGAGTGGGGAGCAGAGCAGGCAGATCAGAAACACACTGCTGAGGGGAGCAGCGGGGGAGGCAGGAGAGGTCTGCCGCGCCATGTGGGATTCTCCCTGGCCGGGTGTCGAACTCGCGTTGCTGCCGACAGCTCCATAGTGCAGAGCTCAACCGCTGCGCCACCAGGGAGGCCCTGTTTCTTGTTTTTTAAACAAGATTCAGAAAAGGCCACCTGGGATGTTCAGAATAGGCCTCTTCAAGATGTGCCACTTTGCATGTGGATTATTTTCAGCTGAAATCAGTTGAAGCCCTACAGGCTCAACAGAGACTTTTACCACCCCCCTTACTTCTCAAAAGAATGTAAACTGGGGTCCTACCCACAATTTGGGTTATTACCAGATAACCTTTCTATCTGAATATTTATATGGCAAAGTAAATATCTAATTACATAGCATATGTTCTTTTTCATCAAGTGAATTGCCCTCCTCTCCACCTAGAATCCCAGATCCCTGTCTCATTCCTTACTTTAGGAGAGTATAATATACCTCACTTTACCTTTCTGTTCTTGGATCCCTCATGTCTGTATGGGCTCCTCCAGTGCCAGCACACACAGGGCAGGTTCACTATGGACTTGGGCAGACAGATAGGGAGAGTCCCGAAGTCCTCGGTGGATTTTTCAGGCTTTAATCTCACTCAGGGAACCAGGTATACAGAGTCACACCAGGCAGGGGGGCTGGCTTCCAAGAAGGAAGGCACAGGCCTGACAATGGGGGCTGGCAGCAGGCAGGCAGGCAACCAAGCCCCCGCCCCGCACCCCCAAATCTTTACACTCTTTCTCTGGGCTCTCTTTGGCGTTGTCTCTCTTGCATTGTCTTGTGGTCTCGCCTCTTCTGTAGTCACACCTCTTGTCCTTCCATTGCTGCCACTGATGCCACTTTTTACACAACCTCTAGGTTCAGGTGTGCACACTTACATGTGCCTACATCCATATTCCAGGTGTTCACACTCAGGATATGTGTCCTGTGCCCACACTCCCAAGTGCCTTCTGCAATAACACTATCAAGGCTGCAGGTGATAGCCGCAGGGGCCAGGCATAAAATGTCTAATTCATTTACCCTACAGCTCACCATGCATATGAAATAATTTTCTTTCTCCTATTAATTTGCCTCATGCTAATTTTATGATTCTACCAGCCTGAAGAGAACCAAGAGGAGTAGGGGGAAATTTCCCTTCCCTCATCCATGCTTTTTGTTAAGATTAATCTTGGCTGAAAGAGAAAAACTTGACAAAAGTGGTTTCAACAAAACTAGAGACTTTTTTTTTTCTCATTGAACCAGAACTCCACATATAGGTAGTGCAGACATGTGTACCAGGTCTGGGAGATCCTCAAGTAACTCTGTTCTTTCTCTTTTCCTGCTATAGTACCCTAAGTGTGTATTTTCTTTTTTAAAAAAATTTCTTTAATTTATTCATACAAGGGCTGGAGTGTAGGCCACAGGTGTGGTGGGGTAAGAGGATCCACCAGAGACAGATTGGGGAGCAGAACAGGCAGATTGACTGAAATACACTGCTGAGGGGAGCAGCTGGCGAGACAGGAGAGTTCTGCTGTGCCATGATAGCTTCACAGTGCTGAGACTTAACCCCTTGAGCCACCAGGGAGGCCCCCAAGTGTGTATTTTCATTGTCAAGATCATAGTGGCTGCTAAATCTTTGGGTATGACCATCTAAGGCAAGAACAGGGAGCAAAGAGAGTAAGGGAGCAAAGGGACAAGACAACCGGAATAGTAAAATCTATAAGAAAAAGCCATATAGGACTCTCCTGGTAGTACTACTGAGTAGATATTGTTAATATTTATTGGTTAGAACTAGACAACACATTCACCTCTAGTTGCAAGGGCTTGTTGAGAATTTAGCTATTCACCTTTTATAGGGAAGGAGGCCAAATAAGAGGGGGTATTTGGAATGATTTTAAACATCTATAGCATTTGTCAAATCAACCACTTTTTCATGAGATAAATTGATCTCTTAATTTACTTTTAGGAGAACAGAGAATCACTTCTACAATGACCATGCTTAGGAAAAAAAAATTGCATGTAATATTGTTCAATACAACTAAATTATATCCAGAAGAAAATTATTTTATATAGTTAACACTTCTTGTGCCGGCTATTTTCTGTGCCACCCCATGAATGGTATAAGCATTCAATAAAACACACACAGCTCCTGAACTACTGGATATATTTTAATGAAATTTTAAATGCATAGAGATTAAAGCTTCTAGACTGAGTACAATCAAATTAATAGCTCCTAATAGTTCCAAATAAATCCACCGTGGCGTGAAAAACCGGAGACTAGATGAACACGTGAATACGTGAATACGTGAGCGGAGCAAAAAGTGTTAAGAGTGAAAATAAGTGAATTAAGTATTAAACTAAGCAAAAATCAGAAAAAATTAAGAAAAATAGTTAAGGAAACAAAAACAAAAAAAAATCACCAAAAGAAAAATCTAAAATTGAAAAATTAGAAAAAGAAAAGGGAAATCATCATAGTTAACTTAATCCAATCTTTGACAAGGTCAATAATGTAGACTAACCCATCATAAGCATAGAAAAACAGGCAGTTTATTATCTTAAGAATGATGGAAGGGATTTAATAACATACTTTTTTTTTCTTTAAAAGTAAAAAAAAAACTATGACAATTCTCTTAAGAAAATGCAAAAATGTGGATGAAGCTACTTTAGTAAAAGGTGAATGACTGAAATTGATTCAATAAATAATAGAAAACCATGGGAAAGATGGACAAAGCGGTCATTTAGTTTCAAAACACCACAGGTTAATCAAATAAAAATGACTGAGCAAAATATTCTTACTTAGCACAACTCAAAAATAAATTTTATAATTACAAAAACAGTGCATAGTCCTTAGATCAGATATTTTGCTTATAGGGATTATTTGGGGTAGAATTAGAAATGTGTGTAAAGATTTGTGTGACTGAATATGCAGTTAATACTATATGGACAATAACTTAAATATCCAACTGTAGAAGACTGTGGTTCATATACATCAATAAATATATTAGATTAAATCTCTTGAAATTCCTGCTATTAATCTTTGCAATATACAAAAGCAGTGAATTCATATTGTCTAACATAATAAATTCACACAAACACATACTTACCTCAATTTTTAACTATGATTATGTCTGAGTGGAAGGATTATGGGTGATTGTAACTGTTGAATTAGATTCCAATAAGTGAACAAAATATGTACATAGCTATGTACAGATGTACATAGCTTCTGTTAAACTATGGTAATTATTATATTGTTGCAGGGGGAGAGCTGTAAATATCTGTTGAATCAATGATTGCAAAAATATTTATACTATAAAATAAAAAAAAAATTACATGGCAAATTAGGAGAGCTAAGGAAATTGCTCATAAATCATTTGCTTCCCTATGTGAAAGGGTTAAGACAATATTAAGCCCATTATATTTAATCTAGGCCATTATTTTTCCTTTATGTATTCAGTATGTATAGTATTGGGTGAAATGTTATTATGATTCTTATATTGACTTTATGGATATCTTTGAAAACATTTAATTATGTTTTAAAAATATAACGATGTGGGAAATAATAACACCAATGATAAATGGAAATATACCACCTCAAGAGAAAAATTTCTGTATAAAAGTTCATAATAGAATGTTAATACAGTATTTTAACCTTAGTGGTTTATTAAATTGCATCAAATACATTTTACTGATTCGTTATCCAAATTCTCAAATTTTAAAAATGAAATTCTGGAAGATGTCACATAGTTTTATAGACTAAGCTTGTGGTCTGCCTGGAAAACTGCATTTCAGCATTGTAGCTGAGTTATTTCCTCTATACCAAGAGGGGCAAAAGAAACCATAGACTGTGATGGGATTTAGTATAAAAGAAGATTGAAAACTACATTAGCGCAAAAATCTTGTTAGTGCAAAAATCTTGTTAGTGCCTCTATCGAAGAAGAGGCAAAGGATATTTTGATTTGCTTAATAAAATTTATTCAGAGGTTTGGATGGTGAATTAATTCCATAACAATTCTTTCTTTCAAATTGTTTCACTGACATAAAACTCCTTAGTCTAGTAACATTCACAAGCATCCTCTTAGATATCAAAATGCTGACTTTTGCCCACATAATATTGATGAATGAAGCAGGTATTTTATATCATTCTCTGCCCATACTCATAGCATTGTATATATTTTAATTAGATATAAATATTACAACTGTATTATTATTTTTCTAGGAAATTTATTCTTTAAGTCCTCATGTGGTAACCTGTAGTGAGCTAGGCAGCAAAATCTTTCTGTTCTGTTCATAAAACAGTTTTTGGATGTGACCATGAACTTTGAGAGGAAACAGGTATATAGAAGAAAATATTCATGAATATTGTAAGTAGGTGTATTGGATCATACTATTTTATGGCTAATATCATACTTTTCAGTTTTTGAATTACAAAATACAGTATTCTTGAAGTAAAACATTGCCTGGTAACAAAGAGCTTGTAAACTCAAACGAGGCTCCATTTATTTTCCCATGCTTTTTTCTTGGTCATGAAATTATCGCTTGAAAATGAAGACTGAATTATACATTTAAAACTTGGATACCTTATATACTTTAAAAGTCTGATTTTTTACCCACAAATTGAAATATATTTAGTGACAAAATCAGCAGCAAGACATATTATATTCCTATGATACTGTGATTTTCAAAAGTGTTCAGATAAACAGGGCCTCCCTGGTGGCCTAGGGGTTAAGTCTCAGCGCTATCACCACTGTGGCCTGAGTTCCATCCCTGGCCAGGGAGCTGACCCACATGGCGCAAACAGACTTCCTTGCCACACTTGCTGCTCTCCTCAGCAGTGCATTTTAGTAGATCTGCCTGTTCTGCTCCCCACTCTGTCTCTGGTGAATCCTCTCACCTGCTCACACTCTGGTCTACATCCCCGTTCTTCTACAAAATAAATAAATACTAAAGAAAAAAGTGTTCAGGTAAGGAGATCTTTCTGACAGGAGTAAGGCCAAGACACTTTTGTCACCAAAAAACAAAGAAAAGCAACATTGACTTAAATGACATCTTCATTCTGATTAACATTTGTTTAACATAGATCTAGGAAGAGATTGAAGAATACTTCCAATTTGATCAAAAACTATAAAATAGATTTAAATATTTTATAATTAATCAGAATATATTTTCTTTGTTCTGCCTTTTTGTATTAACCCTTCCTGCTGTGGAGCTCCATTTAATTGGTAATTTTGTACCTGAAAGTCAGTACAGTCTCTCAGTTGATCTCTGTATTTGTCAAAAACACTAATGACTGATTTGATAGCAGCTCCAGCCTTTCGAGAAGTGTTCATTTCACGATCAAATGTTCTGAAAACACTTCTTTAAGATGAATGCTTCCTTTATATTTGGTGGTTCTTTTAATTCACACCAGGGTCCCTCTTGCCTGAATTCTCCCTGCAGCCCTCTGTTTGACATTTCCATTAAACCAAGAAGTTAATGTTGATTCATTAATATCTCACTTTAAGAGGTCTGCTAAAAGCCATATTCATGATTCAAAGTCACTGTGTACCACTAGTAATTAACTTGACAAAAATCAGCTTTCCAAGCTAATCATCTCTGGCTTCATTATGTAATAACTGTCAATTTAGAGCCACAAAACCATTGGAGTCCACTAAATAGGAGGGGGAGACTTGAGAGCTAGCGATTAGGCAAAGTTATCTAGCTGAGAACATATTCTAATTAAAATTCTAAAGTATAATGAGTAAACAGAAACATAAAAAAATTTTTTTGACTTGAGATTCCCAAAAACAATTACATAAAAGCAACCTAAATAAAATCAAACTAAAGGCAGAGGTTAAAGATGAGATTCAATATAATAAATATCCTAGCTTTTATTATGGAAAAGTTATTTAGCAAGACCCCGGAAAGGCAGTAGGCTATCTAGGGCACTCCAGGGCATCATGGTTAAGAGTGACGTCCCTGAAGAAGTGAGATTCTTTTTCATTCAGGTCCTGGTCTTTTTGTAGTTGTGTGATTTTTAGAAGAACTATAAACTTCATTTGGCCCATGTTTTCTTTTTAGGAAAAGACAAAAAAATAACTTTATACATTTTTAGAGATTAAAACTGGTAACTTTTCTGTCAATCAATTTAGTGCTATTTTTTTAGCAGTAGTACTATTTTTGAAAAGTGTCTATCAAGATGTTAAAAATCTACATGTGGTTCATACAAAAAAAGGAAAGTTAAGTCAATCTTTGAAATGTTATTGAAGGCCTACCTTGGTTAAGGCAATGATTCTTACTCTCAGAGAATAATCACCTGTGAAGTCTGGCAATTCACACAGCTTTTATGAAGCCTTGAAGATTCTGATCCAATTTGTTTGGTGTGCAGCTCAAAGCATCAATAATTTTCTTTTCTTTTTTTTAAGATGTATTTATTCATGCATACAAGCTGGGATGTAGGCCAGAGGTGTGTGGGGGGCAGGGTGAGAAGATTCACCAGAGACAGAGTGGGAAGCAGAACAGGCAGATCTACTGAAATATACTGCTGAGGGGAACAGTGGGTGAGGCAGGAGAGGTCTGCTGCTCCATGTGGGAAGCTCCCTGGCTGGGGATCCAACTCGTGCTGCAGTGGTTCTGGATAGCTTCATAGTGCTGTGACTTAACCCTCTGCGCCAGCAGAGAGGCCCATCAATGATTTGCAAAGGCACAAGTCATTCCAAATATATGAAGGATAAGAGACCCTTGTTTCCTTTTGTGTACTCTGACGCCATTGAAAGGAGAATAAAAAATAATATATAACATAATTTTTGAAAAAAAATCTTAGGAATATCTATAAATTTTAATTGCAGCTTAAGATGAATTGTTGGTCAAATATCAACTGAGGAGAATGTATCTCAGATACAAACAGCTGAACACAAACATTGTCTACAACATTGGAGTATGCTAAAGAGAAAAACTGACAATGCTTGATTTGAGTCTGTGAAAACATGTTCAAGCTGGTTGTAGAAACTTCTTTAAAATGTGCGGTAATAAAGTATTCCAATTTTAAAAAGATATTTTAATTAATCTCTTAGAACATGGCAACCAAATAATAATATATAGTCATAGTCAAAGTAATAACGTTGATAAGGTAGCTTTTAATTATTTTTTTCACACAAGAAAAATTCAATAAGCGCAAAGAAATAATTTGTATATTTTCTAAAACAAAAGTATTGGGCCTCACTGGTGGCACAACGGGTTAAATGCAGCACTGTGGAGCTGTTGGGAGCCGGCTGCTGTGAATCATTACATTTAAAAATATAAGGGATACTATTAAGTAAATGTAAGACGACAAATTCTGAGCTTAAATACATATACTAATGAATGAAAATAAGTTATTCAGGTAACTGACTCATATAAGAAAATAAAAAAAAGAACTGAAGTCATTTAAAAGCAGACAATAAATGTCTTTGAGACGAACAGTAGAAGCTAAAAAATCAATCTATTAACTTTGTTTAAATTATAGATGAATCTATAACTACCCTAACCAGGAAAATGGAAGTAAAAGCACAAGTAAATATATAACATAGAAGTGGGATTAGCAGAGTACCACAGAGGCAGACCATATTAAAAATTATATCAGGGGCCTCCCTGGTTGTGCAGCTGTTAAGCGCTGCGCTGTGGAGCTGTTGGCAGCGAGTTCCACACCTGGCTGGGGAGATTCCCAATTGGCGGGGCAGAACTCTCCTGCCTTGCCCGCTCCTACCGTCAGCAGTGTATTTCCTTCCATCTGCCTGTTCTGCTCCCCACTGTGTCTCTGGTGAACCCTCTCACCGCCGCACACCAGCTTGTGTGCATAAATAAATATATCTTCTAAAAAAATTGTACTCAGTCCTGTTTAGTTGTTTTTCTTTTTTTTTTTTAAGATTTATTTATACAAGCTGGGGTACAGGCCAGAGGCGTGGGGCGGCGAAAGGGCGCACCAGAGACAGAGCGGGGAGCAGAACAGGCAGATCAGAAATACACTGCTGAGGGGAGCAGCGGGCGAGGCAGGAGAGGTCTGCCGCACCATGTGGGATTCTCCCCGGCCGGGTGTCGGACTGGCATCGCCGCTGCCGACAGCTCCACAGCGCAGCACTCAACCGCTGCGCCACCGGGGAGGCCCGTGGTGCATACTTTTTATTTATAGTGTTCCAATTGCAAAAAAAATAGTTTAGAAACTTATATTGATATCCTGATGAATATATATATAATATATATAAATAAATATATAAATATATTATATATATATTAGTGTGTGTATATATATACACTAAACCAGTTGGGGAAAGAATGAACTAACTATTCAATATATGGTGCTGGAAAATTGATTTTCAAAAATAAAGGGGGAGAAAATTTTTACCATACTCTAATAGTGATTAATTTCAAATTAGAAGTTTTAAGGGTGAGAAAAATGTTTTAACATTTTAGAAAAACAGATTCTACCTAGGTATCTACCTAAAGAATGCAAAAACACGAATTCGAAGGGATAGATGCACTCTTATGTTCACTGCAGTATATTCTCAATAAAATTATGTAAACAACTTAAGTGTGCGAAAGCAGATAAGTGGATTAGGACAATGTGGTAACTGCACAATGGACTACTACTCAGCTATAAAAAAGATAAGCTCTTCCAATCTGAGATAACAAGGATGAAACTAGATGGGATTATGGTAAGTGAAATAAGTTAGGAGAAAAACAAATACTGGATGTGGCACACATGTGGTATATAGAGAAACAAAACAAAGGGTCAGATAAAGTCAAACCAAAATGAGACTCTAGAAATCTGATGATAGAATTGAGGATACCAGAAGGAAAGGGGGAGGGAAGAGCACAGTGGTCAATGATGGAAGACTCTTACCTTGGTAGTGTATGTGGCATGGTACAAGTAGTTGAAAGTGATGATTCTATAGCTCTAAGTTATATGCGATGTTGTAAACCAATGTTATGTCAATAAAAGAAATGAAAAATAAAGCAAATTCAGAATATTTCTATACTTCAAAGGCTAACGTTACAAATTTAGCAAATATAGTTACATTTACATAGCATATCACATTAATATTCATGTTTTTCTGTAATTCAGGTTTAACAAGGAGTCCTGACTTTCATTTGGCAACCCAACTCAGGAGGGCTCTACAGAACTGAAAAGTGTTCAATCTTATCTGTAATGCTTCATTTCTTTAAGGAAACATCTGAAGCGTGTATAGTCAAAAGCTAGAATTTTAGGGAGCTTAGTGTTTAGTATAGTGGTATTCATTTTATAAGTCTCTATATTTTTCAATATGTTTGAAATAATACTGTAAAAATAATCTTAAATATGATAAACAGACATTATTGGCAGTAACACAAAGGAGAAGTTACCTTGACATAAACTAACCAATAAATGTTGAAGATCCCTATGAAGAAAGCATATTATATTATTGAGGGTTAGGAAGGAAGATATGCATGAATAGAAAGACATGCCTTATTTCGTTCATGGATAGAAACACTATGGTGTAAAAATGCCTGTGATTCCTATAATTAATAAATGAGTGTAATGAATTTTCCTAAAAATCTCAATACAGATTTTTCTGAACTACACAACATAATGGGCTTTAAATTTAACAGGAAAAGAAATTTGCAAGAATTGTCAAATAAACCTGAGAATGACGAATAATAAAGGGGATAAGCCACTTTTGCAATAAAATATATTACATATTTAGTCTGTTTAAAATGAGTAAAATATGTAAATATATCACAATTATGTATAATTATCACAATAACTAAAGTTGTGTCCCCATTTTAACACATTGCATGACCATAGAAATAAAATTGTGAAAGATTTACACCCAATATATTTTTGAGCCTTTGTATATCTTCCATATCTTTTTTCCTTTTTACCCTGGGTCAGATCCCCATCATCTTTTGTCTGGAAATTGTAACAGCTCTTTAGCTTTCATACTTGTATTTTCTTCTAGTCTTCTCTCACCCTAATCAAAATGAGCTATCTCAGACATATACAATGTGTTATCCTCTTTATACAAATTCAATGTCTCTTCGTTGCATTCTAAGCAAATGTAAGGCCTGCCTACCCTTCAGTTTCATCTTTGGATCTGGAAGCTTCTCTTCATCCCACACCAGGTCAGTTCTCACTCACTCTGTGATTGTCTATTTTACTCATGAGAAATCTTGGAATTTTAAAAATATATACAATTTATTCCAGGACACAGTGCACTGATATTTCAAACAAACAATCAAGCGAACACACTAATTTTCCTGGAATAGGAAAATGGACAACAGTATTTGTAGTTTTATTGGCTATTCAGTTTCAGTAATTCTAATTTGTAATTCCATTGAACTTATAAATAAGTCATCAGCCCCATTTCTTCATTTGTCCAATTATGGTTTCAAGAAAATCCTTAAGGAGCAAGATTCCTCTTTTATATGGTCCACCCATTTTTCATATTTATATATATGTATATGTGTGTGTACATATATGTACATATATATATATACTTTTAAAGTATCTACAAATTACCACCACAAAAATATGTAAAAATTTTGAAGATATTTTATTTATTTGTGCATACAAGACCTGGGGTATAAGCCAGAGGTGTGGGGTGTGAGAATATTCCCCAGAGACAGAGTGGGGAACAGAACAGGTGAATCTACTAAAATCTACTACTGCAGGGAGCAGCAGGCGAGCCAGGGGAGGTCTGCTGTGCCCTGTGTGTCATGCTGCGGTGGCTAGTGATAGCTTGATAGGGCTAAGACCTAACCCCTTGCACCACCAGGGAGCCCCCCCCCCCAAAAAAATATATAAGAATAATGAATTGAAGCATGAATTTAATTAGAAATAATTTAACCTTTGACCTTTAATTAAAGACTGATGACCCATCTGCTTGATGAGAGATTGAATCTGATCACTTCAGTGTGTTTAAATTTCATTTAAAATGACATCTGTTAGTCACTAATTTGTAACAGATGTTATAAATAAATATCAAGTGAATACTAGAAACAACCTGTATATTGCCTATTATTTTTGTTATATAAATGTGGAGATGTGGCATTGAATGGAGAAGTAAATTGTTCAGTGTGACAAATACTAAATGCTAATTCTCAGAGAAACACCTACACAGATTTGTTTCACTTCAAACTTATTTTATTTACAAGTATGATCCTATCTTTAGTTATCTTTTGTGATTGATATCCATAAGTATACTATTAGATGAACTGAATTTTAATGGAAAAGCTTATAAATTCTAGAAATAAACTCATGTTATCACTACTAATACATTTAAACTTGTTATTTTGTTTTTAAATTTGTTTTGAGATCAGGATTTTTCTTCTTCCTCTCCCCCATTTACTCCAGGAGAGAAATATCTAAATTTCTAAACTTTACAAGAATTTTATGTATCTCAAGATATCAAACAAAACCACCTCTACTTATAACAGGACTTTCTCTCAAGTTAGACAAACTTACTCAATAATATGTCTTTACAGTGGGAGTTTGGTTTAAGATATTTAAAATAGAACCGGGGTAACCTAGCCGCAACTGGAAGGAGCCAATAATGTTCTCCTACTGTTTGACAATAAAAAAGAACGTCAGGGAAGTTTCATTTATCCTGTTCTTTCATTGTACAGCAAGGAGACTGTTAAGTTGAGTTTTACAATAGCTTAAATGGGCTAAAACTAAAAGCATTTAGTAGAGTATTTCATCCTAGTAGCTCTATGGGAGAATCAAGCGTGTTACCCAAAAAGGGAAAAAGGACAATATTTTATCTTTGTTGCTGAGAATTCTGTAATTTGCATTTGATTACTTAATATTTCTGAAATCACAGAATCCTTAAGGGGGTAAAATTTTTGTTTGCTGCTTTTCAACTCATGTCATTTCTGTATCTTACCTTCTTTCATGTCCTTTGCCTTCTACTTCTGGAAAACTTTCAGGCTTTGTTATTGGTTCTCTTCTAAGTTTCCTTAATCTTGAAGACTGACTGATTAAAAATTACTCCTTCCATGAATCTCTGCTTGATAATTTGGTGACCTGATAATTTTCCAGAGAAACCATTTGTCGAATATCTGTTATGTGCCAGGGGCTGAGCTAAACATTAACATGTGTAGCTAGATAACTAGTATCATGGAATGAGAAAATGACACAGTGATATGTAAAACATTTGTACTCATGAGATTATCATTTAGTAAAGAAGATAGATTTTCCAGTAATTTAAATCTGTTGCCACACAGTAGTTGATGTGGCAGTTATGTGGTGAATGTGGTGTTATGGAGAACAGACAGCATTAACCTTCAGACTGGTGACAAGGGGAAGGGAGATTCATTGAAGAAGAAAGTTTTGAGACTTGTGAAGAACTTTTGGTGGGGGAGAATGGTTGGGATAGTTTCTAAGCAGTTGCAGCATGCCCAAAACAAGGGCTTGGGAAGGACTTAGCCTGTCCTGAATCTTTTGCTGGAAATACACTCTTTGTTGTAGAAAGTGTCAAATTAAGTGTGGAGAGTTTTCTCTGACACACCCCTGAGTTTGCATTGTTATCTTGTGGAAAATGAGGAACAAAATATATAAAACAATAATTAGAGCGATAAAAAGTAGGGAGATTGTTGCAATAGTTGAGGATACCAGTGGCACAACTTATTAGCTATGTTATCAAATTATTCTTTTATTTTTTGCAATTTTCAGTTATCAGTTTTGTCTGTGAAGTGAGGTTAATTCATGTGATTATTGTAAAGTCTGTATTAAATGAGGTAGTATTCATTAAGAATGAGCATTGGGGAAAAAAATGAGAAAACAGTAGTGATGAACGCATGAAAGGAGTGGAAAGAGAAATCAAACCCAGGAGGTTCTGGAATAGAACAACAGGCTGTATTTGGTGGTTGGTTATTTGGGGTAGGAGAGGTAGAGAAAGAAGTGAAGTTGTTAAGGGTTCCAGCTTTAGCACGGTGTGATAACACAAAACTCCACAAGAGGCCAGAGGCAGTTGAGGGAATCTTTTGAAGAAAACTCTGCAATATTCTGTTCTTGTTAGAATATGTTAAACGTGAACTTAGAATAGAGGTAGTAGTTAGAAATAAAGTATTTGGCAGTCGGTATAATAAAAGAAGATTGTTAAAGTCGGTATGATTTTTGTGGAGGAAAAGGTTGAAAGAATCCCTGGGTTACCCCAGTTTTTAAGGATGGACAGGGGTGTGCTAATGGCAGGGGTGTGCTAATGGTAGGCTCATGGATCTGTGGGGAAGGGAGATAGTTGAGAGCAAGGACGCCGGTATATGGGCATAAGACGAATGCCACACACTATTCAAAAAATAAAATCACTTTTTTTTTTATATATATTTTTATTGTTATTTATGTCTTTTACATTTTGCATTCCCCTTGGGTAGCCCACCACCAATTCACCCGTGATCCAGCTCCATGGTCCCTTGTGTTCTTTTCTATTCCATTTTGTGCCCTTTCCCTTCCCTCCCTCCGGCTCCTTCCTCCCCCCTTTCCCCCCCCACTGATTGTCCCTCTCCCACCCGGCCTCCCTATAGTCCTGTTATAAGTGAAACCATTCGATATTTTTCTTTTTCTTTCTGGCTTATTTCACTGAGTATGATCCCCTCTAATTCCATCCATGTTGTGGCAAATTGCATGTGTTTATCTTCTTTCCATGCTGAATAGTACTCCATTGTGTATATGTACCACATCTTCTGGATCCAATCATCTATTTTTGGACATCTGGGTTAAAATCACTTTTAAAGAGACCGTTTGAGGGAATGTATCTTTCCAGCCACAGCCATGGTTATAATTTTTTAGTTTATTTTTAGCTTTTTGTTTCCTACATGAAAGTTTCTTGGCATAGTTATGATTGGATTATAATAACCTGCTTCATTCATAAAACTTAATATGATCCATATTACCACCTAATGTTTATAATCACCATGCTTAGCAGATATAAAATGATCCATAGTGAATCATAAGATATTTTAAGACTATTTTGCTATTGGGAGAGATCATGTGTTTTTATTTATTTATTATTTATTTTCTTTTGGCAAATATCTTCAGATCTAAAACTGCTTTCCAAATTTCTCCTGTTTTTTTTTTTTTTTTTTCTTAGGTAGTTCTACTTAAGATACTGGACCTAGACACCAAAAATGTATTTTCAACAGCATTGTTATTTCTACAATAAGCTGACATATTTAGCTTTCCGATAATTACTACTCACATAACTTAATTATTACTAGCATCTTTAATCCTCTTGGCACAGGTCATTTTCAATCAAGATACAATTATGTGCATCAAATACTTAACTTTTAAAAATAAGCAAGTCTTGACCAATCTGATATTATAAATGATATTTAAGTTTTAAGACATTTTAAAATGTTAAAAGTACATTTTCAAAAATCTTGGATATTACAACATTTCTTAAAGAATTCTGTCATTCACTAATAATTAAAGAACTAATTCAATGAGACACTAATGTATATTCATATAGGCAGCTTTATGCATAATTGAGGAAATTAATTTTATAGCATAGGTCAATATAAAAGCCCATCCAATATTTGTCATTTAGTTTTCAGTTGGAAAAAAATTCATACAACGTTTTGTATCACATGGTGCATCTTTTACAAATGAAATTGTCATGCTGTGCACTTCTACATTTATAAATCAGTGGAATTTTGAATATATTATAGTATTCTGGGTTCATAGTTTTGTCAGGCTCTTTATTGTGGGCTTTTAAAATTATTTACTCATTTAACAATCATAATTAAATGATGAGTGTATGAAGGATATTTTATTTATGTTTGTTTTGTGAAGCATTTCACTTGTAAGTTTGGCATTAAGGTTGAATAGGGGGATGGAAGAAAGAATCAGCAAAATAATTTGATTTTAAACTATTTTGAAGATTTTAGAACCTTTTTGGTATGAATTATTTTTATTTCCTTTGACGTGATAAGACTTTTTACTGATTTATGCTCCCTATCTATGTTATCACAGAGAAATTTGGTGACAATAACAAAAATATTAAAAACCATTGTTCTTTTTTTAAACATATAGACTTGACTAAATGTTCCATTGCAAACTTTGTGACCTTAGAATAAATTAATTCATTTAGGATTTACAAAGCTTTATAGTTCAGATTGATTTCAATAGAGTTGATTGTTTCTTAACATGTACCCTTTTATATTTATTTGCCATATAATTTGATTTATCCCTTGGAATGATAATGACATGAAAAGTAGATATGAGGGGCAAGAAAATTGAGATAGAAATATTCATTTGGTTTTCAAGTAATATAGTGCAGGTAAGAATTAGGAGGGTCTGTAAAAAATTCATTAGTTAGTAAATAATTACTAAATTATATTTGGCAAGTGCTTAATATGTGTCAGAAACTGGCATAAGCACAAAATCCTTGCCCCCACTGAACTTAGAGTTCACAATAGCTAAATATATGTCAGGTAGTAATAGAACACCTATTATTTTGGTTGTGTAGAAGTTACTGGTGCCTTGGTGAGAACTATCGAATGGATTGGAAAGAATATAAATTTGAACTGGGTTCAAGAGAATTGGAAAGAGGAAGTGGAGATATACTAATGGCTCTATTGAAAAGTAAGAGGTTATTGGTTCTCTAACTGGGAATTGTTCTCAAGAGTGGTGGATTCCAAGCTCTAGAGCAGTTGGCTGAAGTTTCAAAATAGTTGACCATGACAGTCAAAGGAATCATCGTGAGAAGTCAGTAGCTTGAAAGAGAGGTGGAGTCAAGGGAAGTTTTGTATTTTAGTAAGCATTTACTAAGTCTCTCATTTGTGTTAGACACTACCTTAGGTAGCTTTGTGGACAACAAAATGGACATTATGAATAAAACAGACAAAATCCCACCTCTCAAATATCTTACTTTCTAGATTAGGTCGTTTCTTTTAGCATGGGAATCCTTGGCCTAAGGACAGCCTCCCTGGTGGCCTAGGGGTTAAGTGTCAGCACTGCAACCAGCTAAGGCTTGAGTTCAACCCCGGCCAGGTTGCTGACCCACCTAGTGTAGGTCTCTCCTGTCTCCCCTGCTGCTTCCCTCAGCAGTGGATTTCAGTAGATCCATCTGCTCTTCTCCCCACTCTGTGTCTGGTGAATCCTCTTACCGCACCCCCCCCCCATACCATAGTTCTTCTACGCAACAAAAAACAGAAGGAAGTTAAAGGAGAGGGAACAATAAAAGATATGATTCAGGATCTTGATATCATAGAGATGTCATGATAAAGTGTAAGACAGTCAAACCTGATTTTCAGTTTCAGGCATTTACGTGAACAAGGATTTTGTACAAAAATACTATGGTTAAGTGAAACAAACAATCCAATAGCTTTCAGGACACTGTGATTCTATACCTACCACTTAACGAGTGTGTGAGCAAAGGGAAGAGACTGGTGGAGCCATAGCTCCTCCATCTGTAAACTAGTGATATATCTGTTCAGTCACAAAGTGTCATTATATTGGTCAAATGATATTATATGTTCTCTAAAGAGCCATATACATCAAAGGATTTATTATAAGAAAATGATAACCGACAGGGCACATTTGCAAAATCTCGTGACCTGTATTTGTAGTTTTTTAAATTGAATTTTTACAGTCATTTATTTTTACTCATCTGAGTAATAAAACTTGATATAAAACTTGATTTTTAATTGATAGTTTTGTTTTTATTTGTAAAATATTTGTATTTATAAATCATCCATTACATTTTATAAGCAAGTTAACAAAATATATTTATTATATATAATTCCTTTTGACAATTGTATTTTAACACAAGAACAAAGATTTTATTATGCCCTGAGTGATCACATGTTTTTAATAGATGAGCCTTGGCTTACAATACCTGCATTGTCTGATGCTTATTAGTCCATGCTTTGGTGCAATTGAACTTGTCCTAAATTCACTGCTGCAAAACTAGAACATGTATAGTACACTCATTGTCCTGTGAATAATGTTCTCTTGGTTGAGTCAAGTGTCTATAACCTTAGAACTTTTAATACTCTTTACATATAAGTTTTAGAAACTCCTTTTAAAATGTTTAAATATGTAAAGATTGAAATATTTCCAATGGGGAGAACTTGATCCTTAGGGGATATAATTTCAAAAATATGCAATAATGTTATCTATATAGAATCAGGCTTTTCCCATATAATACCCCTTGGTGCTGACATAAATGAATGTGATTCAAATATGAATTTCAATTTGTGGTTATTTTAGTTCTAAATAAGGCAATTCCATGGTACATTCTATTATACTGGTCAACAGTGAGATCATTACTGACTTAAAAAGGCTCTAATCTGAGTATTTTGGTGTGCTGAACATGAATATAACCCTGAAAATTTTTTATTAGCTCTCGATTTGAAGATATTTCATATAATTCATTTTATATGTTTCACTGTGTAAATTTATCCAGTAGGACTGCAACAACATCCTAAATCAGCCTAGAATGATGTAATATGCATCACATTGCATAATACCATCATGAACACATCATCCAGAGTTGATTGCATCACTTTCTGATGCAATGCAATACTCTGCTAAGCGGCTGCTGAAATAAGCTGATGTCAGCAGTGCACTAGATAAAGCCCCGTCGGAAAGGTTGAGCATTGAAAATATTTCAGACTTTGTGCGAGACAGTTTATGCTACTGTTCCTTAGAACTTTTATAATTTTATCCATTTAAGCACAATACAGAACAGTAATGCTTCAAAAGTGCATTAATAGCTTGGACAATTTCTGCTATATTTGTGGGTAAGTGACATTTGCCAACCAGAAGAAAAGGATCACTTCTCAAGTGAAGAAGACTTATCATCTTTACTTGGGATGCAAGGTTGGTGACCAAGACAAGCCTTGGGCCCCGCATATATGCTGTGCTACATGTACAACACAGCTTTCACAGTGGTTCAGTGGCAAAAGACCATCAATGCCGCTTGCAGTTCCCATGTTGTGGAGAGAGCCAAGCGACCACATAGAGCACTGTTACTTCTGCTTGGTTCCTCCTCTTTCCAGAAGAATAATGAAGCAAAAGAAGTTGAGAATAGTCTACCCAAACATTCCGTCTGCACTGAGATGACCGGTTCAACAACTTGCTGCAGAGTGATGTGAAACAAGCATGGAATGCTTTTCTCCTAGTGTCTACAAACTTTCTTGGGAATGTTAGGGCAGAAACCTACAAGGAACTAGTAGAAGACGTGCTGATGCAGTATCAGTGGGGG
>PVIJ01010799.1:0-13224 GCA_004024925.1 Scalopus aquaticus | reverse complement strand
ACTACAATGCTGGCTGACTACTGCTGGCCACTCCCCGAGATGCTCCTGAACAGCTGTATAAGAGACAAATGAAGAAATCTAAAAAGTAGTCTATGACTTGATTTTTTACAGGTATTAACCGTAGGCTTATTACTATTGGCATGCATTTTGTGATGTAAACATCAATTTATTGAAGATTACAAAAAAAAACTAGAGCCAAAATTAGAATTTAACTGTCATATTCGTGTTGAGCACATTCAAATTGACAGGAAATGACTAATTTTATTTCAGTGATACGACTTTTGTAAAAATTTGTTGACCAGTGTTATCCTTAACTTTAATTTCTGTTACTGGGAATTTTCATTTTGAAGATTATTAATGTTTAAAATGGCATCACATAAGTTAAAGACAAAAATATTTCTAATGCTCAGACTCTAGAAGACTTTAGAATCTTTTTTGATATGTAACATCTGATTTAAAAAAATCAGTGATGCTTAATTTTCCCTTAGTTTATATTACTAAATTAAGCAAATAAGCAATTGAGACACTAAAGTTTATCTCATTCAATCCATTTGTTTTCTAATTAAAGGGCAGATGTTTGTAACAAGTTGAAAAATATTTTATGACTCTCTAAGCTACATGCTTGGGATATAGAATTAGAATCTCTTCATTACTATACTATGTATCAGTGGTTTAACTAGTTAAATATCTGAAAATATGGTTGTAAGAGTAGTGGTGAGGATAGATGTGGTCGTTCCACTCTACAGTAAGCCAGCTTTTCCCATACAGGGGGCCAGAAACTGTGTGACTGCATAAGGTTCTCTGATTCTGACAGCTAAAGATATGAAGAGAAAGAAGTCTTATTTTTTCACAACTTGCTTCCTTCCTTTTCATCATTTTCATCTTTGGTATTGGTAGCTTTCTGCACTTTCTGAATATAATGCTATAAAAAAGGTGGAAACTACTAAAGAAAATTGCAATTTCCCATAGCTCAATAACGCAGAATAGCCACTCTTAATACTCTGTTCTTTTCAGTGTATTATTTTTGATGAATATTATAATGAATGCATTAGGAAAATGAGACCATATGTTTCATACTGTTTTTAACCTACTTTGTCAATATGATGGTGTGCCTGGAAAAACACCAGAAATATTTACATACTCTTTAAGATTACGATTTTTATTTTTTAAAAATTTTTTAGAAGATATATTTATTTATGCACACAAGCTGGGGTACAGGCCAGAGGAGTGGGGCGGCAAGAGGTTTCACCAGAGATAGAGCAGGGAGCAGCACAGGCAGATCGATGGAAATACACTGCTGAGGGGAGCAGCGGGTGAGGTCTGCCGCGCCATGTGGGATTCTCCCCGGCCGGGCTTTGAACTCACATCTCCGCTGCCGACAGCTCCAAGGCACAACGTTTAACCGCTGCACCACCAGGGAGGCCCAGATTATGATTTTTAATTCCTCTGTCACCATCTAAGATAAGGTTGTAATACAGTTATTTAATCTTCAACAATTTGATGTTTATGTTGTTTTAATGTTTTGCTGTTGCAAGATAACCAATTGTTTTTTTAGACTTTTGCTTTGTATTGCTAAGTTACCTTCATATGATGAAATGCAAATAACTATTATGACTCAAACTACATCTTTCACTTGACAGTTGCCTCTGTACCCTACCGTAGATTAGCATGTCCCCATGAACATGAACCTTGCTTCTGCAGATGGGAAGGCTCAGAAACCCCCAACAGAGTGGGGATTACCTGGTGACTTGGGATGGCCTGAAATGGATGCCCAGGGAGGGTACGGGAGGCTTTATGGAATACACACACTACTGCATCATATTTGGGGCTTGGGGTTGCTGTCCACCCACTAAATATGATATGGGGGACCTGCCATTTTGGGATTAAAAACCTTATACCCTAACTATTCTAAAGCTATTGGCTCCCTGTGGTAGCAGCCTGACTGGGGGTAAGACAGCAGACAGAGCAGAGAGAGACTTATTTAGTATTGGGGCAGGGCTTGGCACACTTGGACAAGGTGAATTTCTGGCAAATGAAGAAAGACACAACCATGTAAAGGAACTTTTATCCCAAATAGAGTATCAGTTGATATCTCAACTAATATGAGAATCTTCATTTTCTTGTGTATTTCACAATATTAGGTACACTGTAATTATAGAAAGATAGATGATGTGTATAGTATATGTATATGTATGTACACATATAAGTATATATGATATACATGATACATTGTAATATATAAATTTAAATGTATTGCATATGCAATATAACTGTAATGGTTTATTGGCATAAAGAAAGTAAGGACTCAAACCCGGGAACAGTCTCCGTATAGCTCTGGGAAAAATGCCTGAATCTTGGCTTCTCAGGGAGGATGATCTTCAGTTAGCAACATGAAACATTTCAAGGATTTCTACAAAGAAAACCTGGGCAGGGGCCCAGTTAATCTGTCTATCTGATGTTGTCTATGCATTGAGGAAAATGAAGAGTGCTGTTAAAATTTACCCTAACTATGGGGTCTCCCTGGCTGCTCAGCGGGTTAAGCGCAGCGCTGTGGAACTGTCTTAAAAAAGAAAAATTTACCCTTTCTATTTAAAATTTTATTTTCTGGGAGCTGGGAGTTTTTGCAAAGTCATATATTTCAGAGATGACCTTTTTAAGGTTCAGATTTGTCTGGAGTCAGTAGTTTCTAAGATGCTGCTTTTTCAGAGACAGTACTTTTTCTGCTGCAGTTTCTTTACAGGATCTGACCAGCATTTCCTGACTTGTGGCTTGTGTCCTCAGTTGGGACCAGGGAGGGAGGTGCCCACTTGATTCTTAGCTTTGGTTAACAATTTCCCCCTCTTTTAGTACTGTTCTTGCATTTATGGCCATTTGGGTAATATTTGACCAGATTTTGTTGGTTATCTTCATTCCCAAAGAAGTAACTGTTAACTGGCCAGACTATCAGAGTGTCTCTCTTCTTGTTTTGTAACCCAAATGCTTCCTTAGTTTCTGTTATTAACCTTGATATCAGACCATATCTCACAATTTGTAACACAGAGAACAAAAGAAGAGGGCCTCCCTGGTGTTGCAACAGGTTAAGTGCAGCGCTGTGGAGCTGTCGGCAGTGCGGCGCTCGATGCCAGGCCGGGGAGATTCCCAAAGGGAGCAGCAGACCTCTCCTGCCTCACCCGCTGCTCCCCTCAGCAGTGTATTTCCGTGATCTGCCTGTTCTGCTTTCTGCTCCCCACTGTGCCTCTGGTGAACCCTCTCACTGCCCCAGACCTCTGGCTTGCACCCCAGCATGTATGCATAAATAAATAAATAAATCTTTTAAAAAAAGAAAAAAAGTAGAAAAAGTCAATGTAATCAATAATTTTAGCACATTTTCTACTGAGATTTCATTTTACATGACTGGATCTATAATATTTGCATAGTGGTATGAAAAAGAATAAAACCAAGATTATAATTATTGCGATGATTTTTTCAAGGGTATGTGAGAAAGAGAATTAACCAAAAAGACATCTTAACCATCCAGAGAATCTACTGCATGTTTCATCATATTGTTTTACTAACTTGACAATACATTTTCCACCTTGGTGTAGTTATTTGTAACATATGATAAACGTGATTGCTTTTGGCCAACATTTTAATTAACTCATTTTCTCTGATAGTACGCTTTTCTTCTGGCCAATCTGTTTCCATAGTGGCTATTGGTACAGGGAGGTTGAGAGCTGTGTGCTAGCATATATAATCTATATTTGTATTTTCGTAAGTTTTCTTAAGGTCAAGGATTTTTACAGTACCAATAACACTGGTATTATACCAAATACTAGTTTGGTTTCATGTGAGTCAGTACAATTACAAAACAAGTTCATTAGTTACATAATAGTGTTGTTTTTCCCTTTCTAGTTGAAGTGGCCTTTTCCCACAATCCAAATGTTATTATGTACCTTGGCAATCACCACTGGCCAAGTTTGAATAAGTTCCGAATATTAAATATTTGGGGGCAGAGCCAAATACTTTTCTCTTTCCACATTTGGTAAGGATATTGGTTCCCATTTTGAATTATTTGGGAGTGGAGCTCATATACTGCCAACTGCAGTATTTTTGTGTCCTTGTGGATTTCACATATTCCTGCTAGTTTAATTTTGGGTTGAGTCTAGGGGCCAAAGCATTAAGATACATTTATGTGAATCACAGGAACCTTTGAAGATTTTCCATAAGGAGTCCACACAAGTTCACAAATCCACGTTTGTGCTTCTGCTGTCTCTAATCTGGTGGACCTTTTTTTTTTTTTTTACCCCCAGCAAATTCAGCTGCCATTTATGTAAGCTGTGTAAAAGAGCCTTGCTGAGTTATCATACAAGCTCTTTCCCAAGTTTGTGTTTTGGAGTACTCAGCCATAATTTATCTAATACATGCCAGCCATTTGATTAAACCCTCATTTCCTTCTAAGCTATTTCTCAGTCTTTACTCACATCTTGAAAAACATTCCCTCTAGATGTCCTGTTGGGCAAACCCTAGTCCTCTGCTCTACCAACTGAGCTATCGAAGAACACTAGATGTCCTATTTGAGGTAAAAATCTCAGTGTTATCACTGCTATGGCCTGAGTTCGATCCCCTGCCAGGTAGCTGACCTACATAGGGTGTAGCAGGCCTCTCCTGTCTCTGTAGATCCACCTGTTCTGCTCCCCACTCTGTCTGTGGTGAATCCTCTCACCAACCACTCTGCACCTCTAGCCTACACCCCAGTTCTTCTATGCAAAAAATTAAAAAATGAAAAAAAAGGTCCCTTTGTATGGTCATGTCTTTCTTCAATTGCCAGACATTCACCTTGTCCAAGTACGCCAAGCCCTGCCTGCCCTAATATTAAATAAGTCTCTCTCTGCTCTGTGTGATGGCCAGTGCTGTCTTACCCCCGGTCAGTTTGCTACCACAGGGAGCCAATAGCTTTAGAACAGTTAGTGGATAAAGTATTTATCCCAAAATGGCAGGTTCCCCATATCATATTTAGTGGGAAGACAGCAACCCAACCCCCATATAACATGCAGTAGTGTGTGTATTCCTTAAAGCCTCCCATACCCTTCCTGGGCATATTTTCCGTTCTGGGCAGCTCAGGTCACCAGGTAATCCCCACTCTGTTGGGGGTTTCTGAGCCTTCCCACCTGCAGAAGCAAGGTTCATGGTCACGGGGAAATGCTATTCTATGGCCGTCTACAGAGGCAACTGTTAAGTGAAAGGTGTAGTTTGAGTCATAATAGTTTTTAGCTTTGTTATCCATGCCTATAGATACACAAAATTCATTAAAGTCAGATTAATAATTTTCCTCCCTGTGATATTTGGTCAGAGGCTTTCACGGATTTTTTTTCCTTAATAAATGCCCTTTGTAATAGAAGTACCCAGAGAAAAGGATGCTAAACACACACAACACCACACACACACACACACACACACACACACACACACACACACACACACAGGGTTGCTTCTGGCCATAGAGTATTGTCATCTTCATTATTTAAAATGCTTTCCGTGGTCCCTTGTGCGGAATGATGGGGTTATTGCCCGTGAATAACTGCTTGTTCGGTTTCAAGCAGCGCAGTTTTAGGTTGAAAGGATGCAGTGGTCTGGCTCAACAGAGCCCTGCGAACCACGTTATGTGTAAAAACCCAGCTGGAAAATGCAGTTTGTTGTTGGGCGTTCACCTGCCAGAGTCAGCTACTGCCCCTCCTGGTCCACAGTCATTTGCTTCTCGTCCTGTTGCGTGTGGATTCCTCAAAGGTGCTGTGAGTTTCCAGTGGGGGGAACACATCTTCAGTTTCCCAGGGGAGGTTTCTAAAAGGAGAAATGTGAATCTAAGTATCGAGTCCTTATAACTTAGCTGCATGATAGTTTGGTAAAAACACTAGATAAGGTCTCTTACTCTTGTTTGTTTTTTAATTAATTAATTTATTTATGCACACAAGAGTAGGGATGCAGGCCAGAGGCATTGGGGGTGGTGGTGGTGAGAGGATTCACCAGAGACAGAGTGGGGAGCAGAGCAAGCAGGTCGACTGAAGTACACCGCTGAGGGGAGCAGCGGGTGAGGCTGGAGAGGTCTGCTGCATCATGTGGGAATTTCCCTGGCTGGGGATTGAACTCATGCTGCAGTGGCTGCAGATAGCTTCATAGGCTGAGACTTAACCCTTGTGCCACCAGGGAGGCCCTCTTCCTCTTGGGCTGTAAAGAACTTTTCACATGATGTCTTTTGTGATGTACATAATCTCCTGGTGATGGATCATCTGCTGAGCTCCTCTCTCCTGAGGGCCTATCAGGATTACAGGCTCCAGTCATTAATTAATTGGCTCTGTTCCTTTAAGGTTGGCATTAACTTTCTACAAAGAGACATGTCACCTTTTGACAGAACTGGTTCATATTCTCCTTCAAAGTGCGAGGTTTCCCAGTGATTATCTCGTATGGAGATAATTGATGTTTCCTAAAGGGGGTAGATTTGAGATGAAGCAATGCCAAGGGGATGGCCTTGGCCAACTTATTGTATAAGCATCTGTTCATTTTGCCAATTGAGTTTTTAGAGTTATAGGCAATGAAAATGTTGGAAAGCAGACCAAATTTTACAAATTTCCATAATTACTTGTCCAGTGATGTGTGTTCCTCGATCACCGTAAAATTCAGTGGGCACACATCAGACAGGGACAATATGCTTATCTATTTTTCTCCCTAGAGTTGGTGCTGTGATCCCGCTGTGTGGAAATGCAATATCCAACGAGAAAACACCCAAATCATGACTGATACATATTGGGAACTTTGAGATGGTGGCATCTGAATAATACCCGCTTGCCAGATTTCAAATACCACCCTTGGCAGTGGAAAAGTGCCTTGTGAACAATGGAGATGTTGACCATATCGGGGGCATGGTGTGAAAATATACGTTTAAAGAGGCTTGAGCCTATAGCCAGTGGTAAATACAAAGATGTAAACCTGCTTTACTTCAATAAACATAATTTGGGGGGGGGGGATAAAATATACCTTTTGAGCCACCATGGGGAACAGTTTCCAAAAATATTCCCCAAAAATAATATTCTCGGGTTCCCAGTAGGAAAGTTTATGGATATAATCCAAAAAAGGGCACAGGGATTCTATGGCTAGTATTGGGCATTGGATAGGCCCCAACCATAACCTTACGGGTCATTGGACACTCTTCCCCCATCTGAATCCCTATCTGCCTTTACTTCTCTGGTGTGGCTCTCTGAAATTCACAGAGGTTGTTCGTCAGGTCGGAGAACATACTGAAAAGCAAGTTAAAACTTCACCCCCTTGATTTCCTACAGCTTCTGGGAAGCGCTGTGGAAGGGCTCTCTTACCAATTTGGTATTATTAGTGAGTCTTAATAAGTTCCTGGCACAAACAGACAATACCACCTTTAATGAAGGCTGGCTTATAGGCCCCTTCAATTAAATGCCTATGTCTTCCATTATTTTTTTTTCAAAATGAAGCAACTGCTGTTTACTGAAATGCAAAGATCTAGTTTTTTCACTACTCTGATATTTCGTTAAGTGCAATTATGTCAACACAATTATTGTAAACCTTTATAAATCAAATAGTAAGCAGTCCAACATAAATTCACATATCACAGCTAATTTTAGACCTAAATTAATGGTTTTAAGCACATTATTTAAAACAAGAATTTCACTTTCCAAGTCTTAATTTGGTTAATTTTCTTTGTCTCTAAATTAAAATGTGTGCGTGTTACATTTTGGTCAATGATTTGTTTCTTTAGTGTAAGTGAAATAATTTCAACTGCTTTTCAAATAAAAAGTTATTAAAAGCACTGTATTAGGATATTTAAATTTTGGAGTTTCACCTACTTTCTAGATTACCTTGATTCCCATAAAATATAAAAGTAGAAAAGTACACAAGGGACCATGGAGATGGATCACGGGAGAATTGGTGGTGGGTTGCCCAAGGGGAATACAAAATGTAAAAGCTATAAATAACAATAAAAAAATATATATTTAAAAAAATAAATAAATAAAAAGGAAAAAATATAACATGAAGCTTTGGTATTATATCTTATTTGGCCATGTTTTTCATTTAGTATAACATATACAGTAAGTTTAATTTATTTAATATTTGTCTTCTCAGAAAGTAATTCTCTTGAAATTGTTCCAGGGGCCCATCTGTAGAAATCCCAGTTAGTTATTTCTTTTTTTAAGATTCATTTATTTATGCATACAAGAGCTAGGGTGTAGGCCAAAGGTGTGTGTGTGTGTGTGTGTGTGTGTGAGAAGATTCACTAGAGACAGAGTGGGGAGCAGAACAGGTGGATCAACTGAAATACACTGCTGAGGGGAGCAGTGGGTGAGACAGGAGAGGTCTGCTGCACCATGTGGGAATCTCCCTGGTCGGGGATCAAACTCATGCCGCAGTGGCTCTGGATAGCTTCATAGTGTTGCACTTAACCAGTTGCACCACCAGGGAGGCCCTAATTACTTTATTTGTATTTCTGAATTTGTTTCCATTTATTTGAATTTTTTGATCGTTGCAACCCTAAACTTTTTATCTGATAGGAAGAACATAGTTTCCATGTCTATGAATTGGGGTTCTGGAGATTTCTTCTCTCTCTGCATTTGTTGGATTTTTTTTCTTCTGCCCTTTATTAGCTTGGAACCCAGCTGCTATTTGTGGGGTTTCCTGTGGGCATTGCTCCTCCCCCTTACATGGGTCTCCCCTTCACCTACATGGGTGAGAAGCTGGTGGGGTCTCACAGGAGGCCAATTTAACTTCCTCTCTGACATGAATCTTGGGTCTCCCCAGTCTGTGCAAATGCTGGCAGGGATCTTGTGGGAGGCAACACGGCTTTTGTAGGTCTGGTTAGGCACTGGCAGAATCCCACAGAAGGTCAAGGCCTTTACTGGGTCAGATGGGAGCGGCTGGGTCTTGTGGGAGGTCTTGTGGCATGGCCTCTGGTCTGGGTAGGTGCTGGCAAGATCTGTGGAAGGTCGTGAGGCATCTTGCTGCTCTGGCACCCTCCCAGCTATAGATCTGGGATCTCACCAGTCTAGCTATCTGTATTTTTTAAAACTGTCTTACATTTTTTTTTCCCTTCAGTTTCTGTGGGCAGTAACTTGGCTATCTTCCAGGGTGGTTACATCCCAAATACTGATTAAATTTGCAGCTTCCAGGGACAGAGGAAAAATGCAAGCTTTCCTGGGAGTTTTGGGATATATTTTTCTATTATCAGAAGTTTAAGATAGTTGCTATTTAAAAATTTCTCTTTCCCAGGGATTTTACCTCTTAGCATACTAATCAGATTTTGTCATAAGTGCTTGGTTCCTTAATCCACAGCTTGTGTTTTTCTTCCTTTGTGAAATATTTTAAGATCTCCAGTTTTTTAACTCTTCTTTTACTTTTCTGATTCAAGCTTTTGCCTTTAATTGGGCATTAGTCATACTGCCGACAGCATAGATCAGCCTATTGAGAAGTAACCATCACTTTCCCTCCATGTCATAGTGAAACTTATGAGACTTTCTCTTTTTTTAAAAGATTTATTTTTATTTATTTATGCATACAAGAACTGGGGTGTAGGCCAGAGATACGGGGTTGGGTGGGTGGGAGGATTCACCAGAGACAGAGTGGGGAGCAGAACAGGCGAATCTAATGAGATACACTGCTGAGGGGAGCAGCGGGCAAGGTAGGAGAGGTCTGCTGGGCCATGTAGGTCATAGGTCATCTCCCTGGCCAGGGATCTAACTCATGGGACAGTGGCTGGTGATAGTGTTGTGCAGCAAGGCACAGGACAGGTTCTCTATGGAGCTGGGCAGATGGGTAAAGGAGGAGTTCTGGAGCCCTTGGTGGCTTTTTAAAGCTTTTAATTATCTCTTGTAGAGAGGAAACCAGGTACAGGACAGGCAATGGGGCTGGGGGCCTACTGGCCTCCCAGTCCCCGGGACATCTTCACTCTTTTTGGGCTCTTAGGCAGTCTCTTGTGGTCCTCTGCCACCACACTCTGTGCTCTCCTGCTGCCCTTCTCTCTACTGCTGCTGCTCTGTTCTCTCTTCTGCTCTGGAACATTGGCCTGTGTGCACGGCCTCTAGGCCCAGGTGCACCCACTCACGCACGGCCACAGCCTACTCCAGGTGCTGCCATCAGGCACGTGTGTAGGACCACGGGTGTCCATCATTCAATCTGATGGTGGTAGGGTGGAAAATCCTGACCATTCTTTACTTACCCTACAGATAGCTTGAGAGCACTAAGACTTTAACCCTCGCACCGCCAGAAAGGCCCTGAGACTTTATCTTGTATGAGACTTTATTTTGGGTGACTTCAAGATGACTAGTTTTTCATATCATTTCCACTAGATCTTAAAATTTTACAGAGATTTTGTTATAATTAGTCATCTATGTAGTTCAGACAGTCAAAACATACTATTGTATACTTTTTTCAAGATTGTATGCTTGAAGCAAGTTTTGAGAGCACACATTTTAGGTGGAAGAGGATTAGACACCTCAACTTGTCTGAGTTCATTTGTAGGGAAGACCGGCAGTCGTGTTCCTTTGATTGCTTTTCCTAACATTCTGTCCCTCCTGACTGGCCCTTATGCTCTTCTATGTGCCCTTCCTCTGAAGACACCCTGAGTGGTCATCTAAGGGGCTTAGCAGCATGGGATGACGCATGTGACAGTTCTTTGGCTGTTTTGGAGGCAGAGGCCACAACAATACATGCACATGCAAGAGTTAAGACAATGGTGCCCAAAAATCAGTGACAACATTTCTATTAAAAGTCTCTTACTGAAGCCATTGGATTATTAATTCCTTTAGGGGTTGGATCATTTAGGCATTTATTTCTGTCCTCATGACTTATCAAGGAGATACATTATCAAATTCATCAGGTATTGTAGGGTAAATGAAAGAGGCATCGTTTTTTTCTGCCCTACCGCCATTAGATTGAATGATGGACACCTGCAGTCTTTCACGTGTGCCTCGTGGGGACGCCTGGCGTGTGGCGTGCGCGTGCGTGGGTGGGTGCAACTGGGCCTGGAGGCCGAGGATATAAGGGCGACGGAAGCAGAAGCAACAATAGCAGTGACAGAAGCAGTGGAAAGAGAAGAAGCAAAGAGAAGAAGTGGGAGAAACGGTGGAAGCAGCTGAGGCTCATTCAGCGTGCAGCAGAGGCCACGAGAGGATGCCAGAGAGCCTAAAATGCCACCGAGGGCTCCAGAACTTGTCCTTGACCCATCTGACTGAATCAAAGGAACCTGCCCTGTTCCCTGCTGGCACTACAGGTATTAACATTTTGTTTGGATAATGGTCTAGGTGCTTCCCTGAAGGCAGTAAAAATGTCCAAGGTCATTTTATTTTTTGGAGGTCAATATATAGATACAATGTTTTTTGCAGATCCCAAGGAACTTTCAAGGACATTAGGAAATTCCTTGATGATAGCCTACAGTTCAAATTTAGTCTAAGGGGCATATGAAAGGATTTCCTTTATCATTAAAGAAAAGGAAGCTGTAGTAGATAAATTAGGACAGAAAGCTTCCCCGTTTAGAAAGCCTTTGAGAAAGATCATACCTAGTCTCAGAAAGTGCAAATCACCTACTTGTAAAGCAGCAAGTTTTTAATTCATTTAACCACTTGGAGACTTTCAAATTCCAATTGAAATTAACTTTTCATTTAATTAAGCTTTGAGCCGGCTTTCTTTAACTGCTTATACAAACTTGGGTGAGAAGTACCTTACTTTGGAATTGCGAAGAAAGACCTTTCTTAATTGATTCCTCCCATGTAGAGAGCTGCTTCCAAATTTTTTCTCCATTAAATGTTTACTTGAACCTGCAGGGTTGCTGATCGGTGGTGTATTACCTGGTGCCCCTTGCTTTTCTGGTTTTGAAGTCTTAATTCCCACGGTTGCTCAATTGACTTACTTCTTATTTAGGATCCAAGTGTGCTACGTATGGCTTGGTGTGAACTATGATCACCCTTTTATATACTTTGGCTTACCTAACAATAATTTAAGGTAATTGTAGGGTTTGGGGTATGGAGGATTAAATCCCTCACCCTTCAGAAGGACAACCACAAAGATCCAGGAAAATGCTTTCCCTGTAGAACTTCTACACTGCGAGATCTAGTTTCGGACACCTCTGCTAGGTTTCTACTCGGCAGAAACACCGAACACATCAGCCAGAGGAGCACTTGTCTTTTCTCTCTGAAGACATCTCTCTACCTTAGTTTTGAATTTTCAACAAACCTTGTCTTAGTCAGTTAAGAGAACACTTTGTAACACTGCCAAGTGACAATCCTGCCTGCCTTTGCTAGAGAGGTTGGATTTCCAAGCTGAAGATTAGAATTTTCTTCTTCCCACTTGCAGAAGAATTCCTGCTCAATCTGAGACAAAATTCTTTAGAAAACCCAGGAACCATTGACTGAGCTGGGAGATTCCAGGCCTGGGAGTACACACAAGTCACCATGTCTGGAGCTGTATGGACCAGCTGAGCTCAAGGGGCCTGCCTGTGCTGGTGCCGTGGTGCCATGTCAGCTTGATCTTGTAGCTGGGTTCGGGCAAAGTTTGTTGGTCCCACTTGGGTTGCCAACTGTCGGCTTAAGGAAACTGAGGTAAGCAAAAGTAAGTGAGTTTGTTGAAGACTGAGGCCTCAAGCCCGGGAACAGCCTCCAGATAGCTCTGGGAAAGTTGCCTGACGTCTGAATTTCTCAATGAAGATTATATAAGTTCACAGAATAAAACATTCCAAGGATTCCTACAAAGAAAACCTGGGCAGGGGCCCAGTTAATCTGTCTGTGTGATGTTGTCCATGCATTGCGAGCTGTTAAAATTTACCCTATCTATTTATAGAGTCTTTTGGGAGCTGGGAGCTTTTGCAATGTCACATTTCAGAGATGATGTTTTTTTAAGGTACAGATTTGTCTGGAGACAAGTAGTTTCTAAAATGCTGCTCTTTCAGAGACAGTACTTTTTCTGGTCACAGTTTCTTTATAGGAACAGACCAGTCATTCCTGTTCTTGGCTTGTGTCCTCAGTTGGGACCAAAGAGAGGGGTGCCCACTTGATTATTAGCTTTGGTTAACAGCTGTCTCAGTTTTCAGTCTTTTCTCATTATATGTTTGTAAAATTAAAGTTTCCTATATTATTATATCTTCTTTATAACATCTTAATCATGCACAATTTAATCAACTTATAAATTTCCCCCAGTTGCCAGTTAGCCATAGATTTTTTAAACTTTTTTTTTTTTTTT
>PVIJ01010798.1:0-58233 GCA_004024925.1 Scalopus aquaticus | reverse complement strand
AAACAAAACTAAAAATGGAAATACCATACAGCCCAGCAGTCCCTCTTTTGGGTATCTAGCCGAAGTACATGAAATCATCAAGTGGGAAAATTATCTGCTCCATTATGTTAGATTTGTATATTTACAATAGCTGATATACAGACGCAGCCTAAGTGTCCACTGATGGACAGCTGAATAAAGGTGTGGTATCTTCGCACAACGGCACACTGTCTGCTGGAAGGAAAGACGAGATATCGCCATTCACAGCAAAATGGAAGAAACTTGAGGCGATGATACAAAGTGAGTGTGCCAGAAGGAGAAAAAAATGGATGCTTTCACATAAGAAAAGAAGATGCACAAACTGACAAAGAAAAATCATTGTAAACAGGCAGGTACTGACAACTGAATTGAGGTCACTGAAGGTAAGAAAGGATCAGTGGGATATAAGGGATGCTGGTGGGTAAAAAACAAGACAAAAGACTAAACAAAAATCAAAGAACTGAAAAGTACAACATTGAAATAAAAAAGACAATGTTTGACTTACTAACACATGGAAGAAGGCATAATAGATCTTGCAAGAATGATCAATAGAAAGTGCCCAATCTAAAAATGGAGAGGTAAGTATAAAAGCCAAAAATAACTGGGCCTCAGTAACAATATAGTGGCCTACTATTTTGTAAGCGGAGTTTCAGAAATAGAAGATAAAATCGGGTAGAAAAAATATCAAAGAAATAATTCAAGTTCCTCAAATTCTGTCAAAATAAATATAATCTTAAATATACGAGAAACAAAGTGAATGTCAAAATCTACAAATAAAAATAATCACATACGGGCACATCACAATAAAACCTCTACAGATAGACAGGTAATTTTGACAGCAGTCAGCAATCAATGATAAGTTACATAAATGGGAGCAGCGGTAAGAATGGGATATTTTAACCTGCCTAATGAGAAAGCCCTGCTGATGCAGAATAAACACCAAGCAGAAATGTACTTGTAAGATAATGGCTACACAAAGCTATTTTCAAATAAACAAAATCTGAAGAAATTCACTGTCAGCAGGTCTCTATTGTCAAAGCAATGCTAAAGAAAATTTCTTATGGGAATTAAAAAAGATGCAAGACAACAAATTAAGTCAGTAAGGAGTAGAGTATGGGAAACATTTGATTAAAGTAGATTAAGT
This sequence comes from Scalopus aquaticus, assembly GCA_004024925.1. Classification (NCBI taxonomy): domain Eukaryota; kingdom Metazoa; phylum Chordata; class Mammalia; order Eulipotyphla; family Talpidae; genus Scalopus; species Scalopus aquaticus. The sequence continues at coordinate 57,071 of PVIJ01010798.1, read as the reverse complement.
ATATTACACTAAACTATTTTTTCTTATTACTGTTTATGACCCTTTGAAATATATATGGCATTTAAAAGAAAGATGTAAGGCTACAATAGCGCAAAGGACGAGGCAAGTGGGATTGTGCTGTGAAATCTTGCAGTTACGTGAAGTGGTCTTACTGCTTTTGGGTAGACCGCGACTTCGTATAAATTTGCAATAATCAGTGAACAGCTGGAAGCTGTCGCCTCCGCACCTGTTTTAGGGACACTCCGAGGACACTGTGAGCTGTCTAAGGAGAGCCGCCAGAGAAACCGCTGCCCAGTCTTAGGACTGGGGCAGTGTGCTGGGAAGGCACAGGCCTCCCCAGGAAGCCAGAGCTGGGTCGGGCCTGCGTCCCAGGTGAGTCGGCCCGTCTAGTCTTCCCTGCCCTTTTCTTCCTGGCCTCGTTTTTTCCCCATTCTGGGTTTCTGTTTGTTTGCTTGTTCTTTAATCTCTTTCACTTCAGTTCCGATGTACACACTTTATTTTAGCACATTTTACGGGACACCGTGAAACAGTTTTGTTTTTGGAAGAAAGTTGGGAATAAATATCCCATTGGCATGAATAATGTTGGCCATTTAAACAAATATTTGCTAGGCTTCCAGTTTGTTCTACCCTATTTTATCTGCCAAAATGATACTGTACTTGAGGTATCAGATATTTAATTGTGAGGAAACTGAGTCACGGATGGTAAATAACCTGCTGCGAGATAGAACCGTCTTCTCGGTGAGCAGAGCCCCAGCATCCGTGGCTCGTGCATTAAATCCACAATCCTTTGGAGTTAATTCAAAGTAAGTTTACATTTGCATAGTGGCCCTGGGCTCACTAGAGGAATATGTCACTCATGTTCTCAAGGTCTTTTTGATTATGGATATTTTAACCTCCATTCCTCCTAGTGACAGGGATTATTACCCCTTGCTGTCTGACCTTGTAGCATGGCTAAAACATTATTTAGGGCCTCCCTGGGGGCACAGGAGTCAGTCTCAGCCTATGGAGCTGTCCACAACCACTGCAGCATAAGTTCGATCCCTGGCCAGGGAGCTTCCCATAGGGCACAGCGGACCCCTCCTGTCTCCCCGCTGCTCCCCTCAGCAGTGTGCTTCAGTCCACCTGTTCTGCTCCCCACTGTCTCTGGTGCACCCTCTCACCACCCCCCATACTTCTGGCCTACACCTCAGCTTGTATGCATAAATACATCTTTTAAAAAATAAAATAAAATATTATTCAGTCTACTTTCCACTGTTCGACATGTTCGTGCTTATTCTCCCATATTTTCTTGGCATCTCCTTGAATGAAGTCAAGCAGGTGTTATCCCAGTAGGCTGCCCTGATGTCACAGGTGGGACTATAAATATCGGTGTTCAGTCTACACCGGCTGTCCCTGCTCGACTGGGCTGCATGGTAACAACTGGCCATGAACGTGCGGCCCTGTTAATCATCCAGCCTGCCCTGGCTCTCCTTTTTATGCCTGTTCTGGAGACGAGAAGAAGCAGGGGCTGCCTCTAGTTTCTGACGTGATGGCATCGCTGAACATGAGTCACATGTAACGCGAGCAGCAGGTGGCCACTGCCTGCTGTTACTGCGAATCCAATTATTTTATTTTGCATACTTGCTAATTTGCCCTCATTATGTTTGTTTTGTGTGGTCCATTGTATCTTTGTAAATAATGTTAAAAATAAATTGAAATTAACCACTCAATAATCTTCAAAACACAGACATCTTCAATTAGACTTTTATTGCTTTTGACTCATGTTGTAAAGGCATCAAGTCTGAAGGGAAAATTTATGTCAAATTAAACTGAGGTACAGTTAATTATGTGTTTGAAAGACTCCTCTCAAAAGCTGAAATGCGTGGGAGCCGTTACAGATACAGCGGAAGACCTGGGCACTGCGGTCAGTGTCCAGGTGCATATTCCAAGCTGTGACATTTGTGCTCAGGAAGTCTCCGCGGGGCGGCAGGAAGCAGGGGAGGGGAGGCCGAAGCAAGGCTGCCACAGAGGCTCAGTCAGAGGCACACAGAGATGCATGGGCTGTCGAGATTTTTCCAGGTTTCCTGAGATATAATAGACGCATAACAATGCAAGTTTAAAATGTGCAGTGCAAAGAAATTTATAGTAAATATGAAGTTGTATGATCCCAACAACATAGTCTAGTAATACATAGTGGGAAAATAAAGAGAAATCATGGACGAATCTACAATCACAGTATAATAGTTAATATTTTGGCTCTAAGAGAGATTTTAGTGAGATAGAAAAACGAAAATAGTAATCGAGAACAAAGGTATTTGAGATAATAGACATACCATGAATCTTGCACCCAACAGATTTCTAATATTTTTTCAATGATACTTGCAACTTTTGCAAGATTTAACATAAGGGATGTACCAAAAATTCCAAAGAACTGAAGTGATGCAAAATATGTAGTGTATATGTATACATATATCTGGAAATTTAAAAACAGTAAAGAAAGGAAACAACACCAAGACCATGGGTACAGAGAGTTGAGCAGACCAAGCCCTGAGAGGTTTCCAGCTCTTCGGCTTTGCAAATGCTCATCTTCAGTGCATATGGCGACTCAAGTGCCCAGAGTCCTGCCCTTTCCCTCGCCCACTGCGGCGCACAGAACTCCCCGGCTTTCCAGTCTCGACAACATCTATCTGCACGCCACAAGACGGGTAAGGGACTGACGTCAAAGATCTCCAAAGAACTTACACAACTCAGCAAACAAAGCAAACAACCCAGTCAAGAAATGGGCAGAAGAGCTGACAAGACACTTCTCCAAAGAGGAAATGCAAATGGCCAGCAGGCACGTGAAAAAATGGTCACCATCTCTAGTTAAAAGGGAAATGCAAATCAAAACCACAACGAGATACCACCTCACACCAGTGAGAATGGCGCTCATTAAAAAAGCAGAAACACCAAATGCTGGAAAGGATGTGGAGATAAGGCGTCTCTTCCACCACTGGTGGGAATGCAAACTGGCCCAGCTGCTATGGGAAGCTCGGAACACTAAAAATGGGTCTACCATATGACTCAGCAATTCCACTCCTAGGAATTGCCCAGTGTTGCGTCGGGCACCACCGCACCGATAAAGGGGAGTCGCGGGGCAAACTGTTCTGGCAGGAGGCTGGGGAGCAGGCAGAACCTGGCCTTTTTGTTTAGTGAGAGTTCTTACTTCACAGAATCAGTTTTTCGGGGTCAGAGGATAAGGAGAAAACAACTAGGAGGAAGAAAGTATGTTTATCTAAACTTTAGGGGAGAGGAATCTGCGAATCCAAGTTAAATTTATAGCCCAGTTTGATAACCCGGCGACACCTGTCTCGTCTAACAAGGCCTTTTGCTGAAACTCTGGGACGTAGAGATACACATCAGTCAGCGGCTCCCCAGGCGCTCCTTGGTCCTGCCTTGTAATGTGCACTCACGTTCTAGGAGATTCAAGCATCCTGTCTCGTCTAACTAAGAGGCGCCTCTGTAGTGTCAGTGGTTGATTAGTTGACTTGGCCTAATGAGCTTTGTACGAGAAGGCTGAACTGCAGAGCCAGACTGGTGACATAAGCAGCTTCTGGATTCTAGCAGACCCGAAACCCAAGGGACACAAAAACAGTAATTTGAAAGGAAATCTGCATGCCTATGCTTACAGCAGCACTATTCACAGTAGCCAAGGTATGGAAACACCCCAAATGCTTCAAAACAGACAAAAGGATGAAAAAGTCGTGGTATATTTAGACAATGGAATATCACTCAGCGATCGACAAAGACAAACTCGTGCCATTTGCAGCGACATGGCTGGAGCGGGAAGGGGTGACGCACCCGGAATTAGAAGGAAAGAGATAAATACCAGATTGTCTCGCTTATGCGTGGAACACAGAGAAACCCAACAAAAGATGAAGAAAAAGTCAAAACTGGCTGCTGAGCCTAGAACTGAGGCACACAACAGGGAGGGCAAGGGAGGGGGTCAAAACAGGGGCGGGAAGAACACAAGGAATGTGGTCACGGTCACGGGGGATTCAATAGTGGGAGAACTCTGGGGACTACAGCGATGTAAGAAAAAAATTTAATTAATTAATGAAAAAAAAAGGGGAAACATTCGGTATCTCCTCATCGTTTCAGCCAACCGGGCGAGTGCAGAGCAGTATCACACTGCAGTCTGAGATTACATTTCCCTGATGACTAATGAAGCAGAGCAGATTTCACGTTTATTATCCACGAGCTTGTCCAAGGCTGACTCCAAATTATGTTTTCTGTTTGTTTCTCTGCCCCCTCTCTGTCCCCCGCCCCTTTGGCCAGCCTTGCCAGGCTGTATTATCAATCTTTCCAAGCCGTGCCTTTGGTTTTCTTTATTATCTCTGCTTAGTTACAACAGCCTTACTCAAATTCATTCGGATACACTCGATTTTCTTAGTTTTTAAATATAAGCCTTACTGAGACACGGCGCGCGGCCGCACAGGCTCCCCTTGGAAGCCTGCCGTTCAGGGCTTCTCGTGCAGCAGGGGTAGGCGCCCACGGCCACACTCGATGTCAGAGCGTTTCCGCTGCCCCCGGAAGCTGGGCCCGGACAGCCGCTGCCCGCGCGCCTGCCCACCTCGCTCCACGACCGCCAGCGCTTTTCACGCGGATTTTTAAAAATGAAACTTTCATTTCAGGGGAATCACACAATGTGTAGTCCTTGAAAGGGGCGCCTGGCTCTCTGTGGGGGTTTTCCAGGCCCCCCGAGACACAGCACCCGCCAGCCACTCCTCCCTACTGGTGAGAGGCCCCCATGGTCGCTCCACGGGGCACCCCCACATGCGCGGGTGGACGCTTGCCCGTTGCCACGTCCAGACTCGATGACGAATGCTGCCGGGGCACCCAGCACGAGCTCTCTCTGGGCACGTGTCTCATTTCTTTGGGTCTGCAGGGGCTTTGCACCCGAGCTCAGCTCTCTCACTCCGTCCTTCGGGGGCCTCGCAGCCCTCCCGTGGCTTCTCGAGAGCGGCGGCCCTGAGTCGCAGCCCGTCGCGCTCCCATGTCCCTCTGCCTCTCACCCCGATCTCCCAGGGAGGCGGACGGCGTCTCCCGCATCCCGAAGCCAGGTGCCGGCTGGGCCTGGCGTCGCTGGTAAGGGTGAGCAGGAGAGGAGCTGCCTCTTCCAGGCAGGCGCGGCCGGAGCTGGGGACACCACGCCTTGTTCCCTCACTTGGACACCGGCGGCCCCAGGCACCGGCCGCCCCTGGCCTGGCGCGGGGGCTCCGGGCAGCCTGCACCACTCAGCGGGCTCATGGCACGTAGCTCGGAGGAGAGACATATTTGCATTCCGTGAAGTCGCTGAGACTTTGGAGTAAGCTGTTATTGCAGAATGAGCTGGCTTATTCTGTCAGTCACAGAGAAAACACATATTGCAAAGGAGGAAGCGGAATGTTATTAGCTCCAGTGTATTGAATTAGGCGGCCAGGGGACCCAAGAGTTAAAGCCACCACAAAAAATAAAGCCGAAGAATTTGGTGATATAAACTACATTTAGCAAGAAGCTAGCGGGTTTTCATTCTTTCAACAGCCAGTCAAAATATAAAAGGAAAGAAGACCCCTTTCACAATAGCAGCAGAAATAAAGAATATTAAAGTCCTTACAAATGTATTTATCAAGAAAAATACATGAAAATTATACAGTTTATTGAGGATGTAAAGCATGACATGAGTAAATCCGTCCTCTAACCAGGAATACTTACTGTCACAAAAACATAAAACTGTCTTAAACAAAATTCTGTATTTTAAGAAGTCAAAGCTAGCTCTTTAAAAAAGTTCATAAATAGGACCTCCCCGGTGGCGCAGCGGGTGAGCGCTGTGCTGTGGAGCTGTCAGCAGCGCACGATGCCAGTTCGACACCTGGCCGGGGAGAATCCCCCATGGCACAGCAGACCTCTCCTGCCTCGCCCGCTGCTCCCCTCAGCAGTGTGTTTCTGATCCGCCTGTTCTGCTCCCCGCTCTGTCTCTGGTGAGCCCTCTCGCTGCCCCACGCCTTTGGCCTGTACCCCAGCTTGTATGCATAAATAAAAAATAAATCTTTAAAAAAAAAGATAAAATAGTTCATAAATAAATGTGAACCTCAGAAAATCTTGACAATGGACCAGGGTGGAGGAATACTGGGGCTTTGGTGGTGGGTGGGCTGTGCACGTCTGTCCAGCTGGGAACCTGTACCCCTAAGTCATATACTATGTCGTAAATCAATGTTACCTCAATAAATATAATTTTTTTAAAAATCTTGAGAGGCCTGTGAAGAAGAACTTGCCCTGCCAGATTGCAAAATATCCCATAAAACTATGAATTTAAACTATGTAATGAACAGATGAGCATTAGAGTGAGATCAAACATATAAACCATTGTCCCAGATTGGGAATATGTAAAACACAAATACAGTATATAGATGTGGCATGTCAAATTAGTGAAGAAATTTGAATTATTCCATATAAGCTGTGTGACAGCTGAGTAGCTGCTTAGAAGACTAGAAGACACGAAAGCTCTCTTAAGCTGTTTTGGGTTTTGAGTTTTGATAAATTATCAATTTTATTATTAACCAAGGAAATCAAGTCAAAATAAAAATGGCATATTTTTCCAAAACCATGGATGGGTAAAATTTTTTAAATTAATTCCAAGGGGATCGTAAATTGACCAATGGTTTTGGAAAGCAACTTGGAAAATACCTAGTACATTTGAAATATGCATAACCAACAACGCACCGAATCTGCTCCAAGGCCGTGGAGAAGTCTAGCGCACGCGCACCAAGGAAACAGGGACAAGAATATTTATTGCAGCGCTATTTTTCAGAGTGGAATTTGGGGAGACCCGAATAAGGAGGATGAGCTGGAGGAAGAAGAGCAGGAAAGAGAATTACGCTCTGCTAGGAGAGAGGGGAGCGCCCCGCGCCCCCCGCCGCCGCGGGGGCAGCTGGCCAGGGCAGGCTCCCCTCCGAGGCGAGCGCTGGCTGACGCTCTGAAAGCTGCCATCCCGCTTCATGCGCAGAGGCGCTCGCGCATCTCTGACCACGCAGGTTTGCCTTGCGAAGCGGATTCCCCTGGCGGGAAACACGTGAGGCTGCTGGCGAGTGACAGTTCCGCTGGGGGCGTTAACGCCGACGCTCCTCCAAGCTGGGGAGCTGCGCCCTGGCCAGACAACCGCGGGCGGGCTGGCCCAAGCGGCACAGTCAGGCCAGCGCGCGGGGTGGGCGGGGAGCCAGGTAAACAGCAGAGCTGCGCTAGCGCTGCGGGAAACGCTAACGCGGCGCCGCTGGGGCGGCCGAGGCACTGCCCGTGGCGCAGCGAGGACTCGGGCGAGCCTGCGGGGCAGTGATCCGGGCCGGGCGCCTCAAAGCGGAGCGCGGCCGCGTGGCCTCTTACCCCTTAGTTTGCTAAGTCCGTGTAGGGCGATGGGCGGTTTTCCTTTCATGCCCATGTTACTGGTTCTCGGACACAAGGGATTTCGCAAAAGCAACGCGGTTTTGGAGGCAGACGCTGGACGCAGCTGGCAGTTGCCACTAGGGAGGAGAACGTTGTGGCAGCTTTAGAAATGGGAGAAGAAATGGAAGCAAACGCCAGACAGGCCCCCAAGGCCATCAGACCAAACGGCGGGCCAGACGCGCCTGAGAGCTGAGCGCCAGCTCGCTGCTGCGAGGGTCAAGGTGGCGGCGGGCAGGGCGCGGGCAGGGCGCGGGCAGGGCGCGGGCAGGGCAGGCGTGGAGAGGGAGCGACACAGAAGAGAGCAGCCGCATGGGGTGGGGGCGCTGTCTGGCACCAAGACGGGCCCCTGTGTGATGTCCCAGCTCTCCATGGGGTAAACCGCGCCCCCGTGACGGCCCCCGAGCCTGGTGCGACCCGCGGCCGCCCCCGCACACGTTGCGGGCACAGATGGCGGCCGCTCCACGCGGGCGGCGCTCGGGAACGGTGCCCGGGGCCTCCCGCGGAGACGCCGTCCCCGAGTGACCCGCTCAGGGGCACCGTGCGGGCAAGAGCGGCGCGCCCAGGCCCTCGCAGAGGCAGCACCGCGGAGCAGAGAGCCCTCCAGCCGCACCCCCAGTCTGCCGGGCTCCGTTCGGGGCTTTTATTCCTTTTATAAACCGGCTTTGTCCGAGCGTGGCCCAGAACCCCCATCCAGGGCCCGTCGGGGCGCCAGCAGCAAACAGGCCGTCGCAGCCGCCTCCTGCCAGGAGCCCGCTGGCGCTGCCGGGCGGGCTGCGGGCTGCGGGGGAGGGGCGCAGGGCCGCGGCCACAGCAGGCCCCGCTCCGCGCCCGGGGGTAGGGGCAGCAGCCAGCCTGGGGCCGGCCAGAGGCCGCTGGTCAGCCCGGTGGGCGGGGCCGGCGCGGGACTCTCACGGCCAGTCGCGGGCTCAGCGCTCCCGGTATCGCCGCTTTGCTTCCCGCCCTGCGGGAGACCCGAACGCCCTGATGAAAGACGCCAAACCCGGTCGGCGGGCCCGGTCACGCACGGCCGGCTCTGCCGCGGAGGGCGCCACGAGGGGACGGGGTCACGCCTGGGGCCCTGCTTCAGTGGGCGAGTGGGGCCAGGCCGGCTTGGGGAGGCCCCCAGCTGCCCGCCCACCTGCTGGGGCCTGCAGCCCTGCCCCCCCGGGGCTCCCCACAGCCGCGTGGCCTGAAGGGCAGGGACAGGCACACTTGGGCGCGCTGCGAGAGACTGGCGGGCGCGAGGCTCAAGCGCCGGTCCCTCCCCCATCCCCGTGGTCATCAGGCCATGTGGGCACCAGGCGCCCGCTCAGGGCCGCGGCCGCAAAGCACCTGGGGGTCTTCAGAAGCCGTGAGCGGAGAGCACGCCGGCTCCCCGCTGCTAGCGCGGCTGCGCTCTGCACCCTCTTCAGCTAACAGAGCGGCAGGAACGCGCAGCGGCGCGGAGGCGCCCACGGACAGCCCCGGCCTCGTCGGGGTTCCCCGAGCATCTGTCCCTCCCGCTCTGCAGACGGTCTCTGGCGTCTCCTTTGCGGCCTGAGCAGGTGCGAGCCCCAGCGGCCGGGGCCTCGCCTCCCGCAGAGACGCCCGGCCTAGCGGCAGAGCCCAGAATCACTCCCACGGGAGGCCTCTAGTGGGCCAGGTTTGGGCCCGTGACGCCCCTTTTCTGGTCATTTCTGGTCGGAAGGACGAGACCCTCAGAAGTGACCCCAAGGCCAGGGCGGGGACCGTTTCAGCGCCGTCTGCAGCACCCCGACGTGTCGGGGACCCCAGCCAGGGTCCTGCGTGCCTGCACGCTCGCGCGCCCACGGAGGCTGCACCGGCGGCGGCTCTGGCCAGCGGGCTCGCCACGGCGGGGCCGCCGCGTCTGTGCCGAGGCTGCGGACTCACGCATCGCCGGCAGGTTCTCTCAGCTGCCTCCTCGAGGAGTGCCTGGAGGAGGCGAGTTAGGGTTCCGGGGGGTCCCCAGGCGAGAAACGGAGGCTAACGGGGACCGGAGCCCTGCGGACGGGCCCTCCCGCCGACCCACGAGGCGGAGTCCTGCGGGCCACGCGCGCCCGGGGCAGGCTCGGGGCTCAGCCCGCCATGGCGGGGCCCCCGGCCCGGTCGCCAGCCCGCCCCAGCCGCGCGGTCCCTCCGGCGCTGCCCGGCGCGTGCGGGGCGCTGGGGCTCGGGCGGAGGCACCCGCCCGCTCCCGCCCTGCCCGGCCCACCGCGCCGCGCGCTCGCAGGGGCGCACCCCGCACGCCGCCTGCACCCGAGCGGGTCGTTACGTGCCCGTCTATCACCCGCTGACGTCCACTGCTCTGACGTAATGCTCACGCACTCCGGGCGCTGCCGCTGGGGGCCTGTTCCGGCCCGGCCACCGCGCGTCCCGGCCGGGCGGCGGAGGGCGCAGACCCAGTCACACGCGCCCACGGACGCCGAGCCGGGCCTTCCCGCCTCCCGGCGCCTCTGAGAGCCGGACAGCGGCGGCCGCTGGGGCCGGCGTGACCTGCGGCCTTCACCTTCCTGAGGAAAGGGTCGGCCGCAGAGGGAGAGTCTCGGGTCTGCGAGGACGCCCTGAGGAGGCCGCTGTGAGGCGCAGGCTGGGCCGGGTGCGGCCATCCGGGCTGGGGAGCAGGTGGCGGCACGGCGGGGCGCGGGGCTGCAGGGGCGGGCAGGCCCGGGAGCCAGGGGCCGTCTGAGAAAAGCTGGGAGGACGCGACGGAGCGGACACCTGGGGAGGGGAGCTGCGGCCAGCGGACGGGGTGGGGCACACGGGTGAAACAGCCTGGCATTTTCGGGAGCCCAGTGGCCCCAGGCTGGGCAGCCCTGCCCAAGAGAGGTGGGCTGGGTGGGCCCGAAGTGGGGTGACACCTGCAGCAAAGGATGGGGGGAGACCTGACTTGGGTTTCCAGCCCCCCAAGGTCTGCCTCCACCTCCCCATTTGCATTTAACATGAAAATACGGCCCGGCCGGTTCCGCCTTCTCTTGGTTCAGCTCACTCCGCGCTGGGGGACACAAGTCCCGTTTCCCGTTCAAGGTCGCCGGACCACCCCGAGTTTTCGCTTTGACTCTACGGATTTGTTGCGAGTGAGTTAAAGATGTTGAGGTTCTATCCTTTTATGCTTTTATGGAAGATTTATGGGCTGTGAGGCGAAAACCCCATATGCTTTCCTGCCTCGGCGTACTGCGGTGTGAATGACGGCGTCGCGCAGCGCGGCTCTCTTCCTGCGGGCAGGAGCTGCCGGGGCGAGCAGCCGCCTCTGACCGCGCCTCAGCCGGGCGCTGCGGCGGTCGGAGGCCTGGAGCCGGCGCCCCGCCCTGGCCACTCGGGCTTGGACTCCGGGGGCCGCCGCCCGCCAGACTCACGGCCCACCCCCAGCAGAGCCTCCGCCGCAGGTCCCCTCCCACGCGCCCACAAACCCCGCACAGCGCACCTGGCGCCCGCGGTCACCGCCGGCACGTGGCCGAGCCCGGCCCTGCCCGCCTCACCGCGCACCACAGCCCGAGGCCGCTCACGGCCGGGCGAGGGCCCGTCGTCCGCCAAGCAGCCCCGAGAACAGGCGCCTCCCGCCCTTTGCCTGTCCCGCCCAGGGCGCCGCGCACACAGCAGGCTCATGGGGAGGGCCGGCCTCTCTGCCCACACCCCAGCTCTGTGGGCGCCTCCCCCTCTGACTTCAGCTCTCCGGGCCAGCTTCTCGCAGCGGGAGAGTCAGAAACGAGCTTACCTGAGATGCAGACTTCGCCGAAGGGACCGAGTGTTCGGTGAAGAGTCTCTCACAGCAAAGAGCCGTTTCCACATGGGCCAGGCTACCTTTGTAGGGCACTGAAGTGGGGCTTGGGGCCACACCCCATCTCCTTGAGGGAGCATTAAGCTCCCTTGTGGTTCTTTAGCTCGTGCACACCCCTTCTGACCGTGGAGCCGCACAGCAGGGCCGCGGCTGTGGAGGGTAGGCCCGGCCCCCGCGTGCGGCGCCCAGCAGCTGTCTCTCTCCGGGCACAGCGGCTCACCGAGGAGCACTGAGACAGTCCGAGCCCCCACGGGAAGCTCTGGGTCTGCTGAGAACTGCGCTGTCTGCGCCCAAGATCAGGACGGTGAAATCAGAAATACGAAATAGAGAAAGATGATCATCAAATTTCAGAATCCGCTGGTTTAATTCTAGTGCTGGATCTGCATTTCCCAGCCTGTCTGGGCGCCAGCGCTGCGGTGAGCGGGCTTTCGAGCTTAGGTGCCAGAGAGGGCAGACTGCCTGGGCACAGCGTGCTGTTTGCGTTTGGGGGCGGCAGGGAGCTCCACCCAGAACTGGCCGGGCTGACGCCCACTTGCTCTCTCTTGGGATTTCCATCCACTTCCACTTTCGCCGCCCTAGTGCCAGGCTTACTGTTTCCATAAGCGGTTCATCTTCTTCCCCACTGGGCGAGTCCTGGGCGCAGCCCACTCTCGTCCTCTGCCAACAGCGCCCAGTGTGCCTGCTCTGCTGTGGCCACCACAAAGCCCTCCAGTCCGTTCTTGCCCTCTCTGCCTTGCAGGTCCGCTTGGATGACTCACGGCCCGCATTGCCACTGCCAGCTCAGGGCTTTTACGTCGGCTCTGCAACCCCACACCCACTGGGGGCGCAGGAGCACCAAGGAACCAGTGGCCCACAGGCGAGCGCTGTTTTGCCAGCACCCTACTGGAAACATCCACGGGAGAAAGGAACGGTTGAGGGTAAACCAGGAAGTGCACCCCATTAACACCAATTCCTGAATCTGGGTGTGGATGTGGGTTTGTAATCGCGATGAAGTCCCATCACAACGACATGAACAGCGCACACTTAATCGAGCCCCGAGCTGGCCCCAGCAGGCCGAGCGTGAAACTGCCAGCACCCCAGACCCTGGTTCTCATCTGCAAGGTGAGCGGCACCCACAAAGCCCCTTGCAGATCAGTGAATGTGGGGTTCTGCTGCACTGTAACTGCGTACAAAGTACAAGGAGTTACAAATAGCTCTGCTTAGCATTTGTTTAACTGCTCTAGATTATAGCTCTGTCCTCAATGCTGACTTTTCCAGCATTTTCAGTGACTGGCAACATTAACAATTCATCGCCATCGCCATCCTCACACTGACATTCTTCTGTGGTCAAAAGCACTCAGTGTAGGGCCTCCCTGGGGGCGCAGGGGTTAAGTCTCAGCTTATGAAGCTGTCGCAGCCACTGCAGCACGAGTTCGATCCCCGGCCAGGGAGCTTCCCACAGGGCACAGCAGACCCCTCCTGTCTCCCTGCTGCTCCCCTCAGCAGTGGATTTCAGTGGATCTGCCTGTTCTGCTCCCCACTCTGTCTCTGGGGAGTCCTCTCACCCCCGCACCTCTGGCCAGCACTCCAGCTCGTGTGCAAAAATAGATAAATCTTTAAAAAAAAAAAAAAAAGCACAAGGTGTAATACCTGCAGCTCCCAGACTCCCTTGGCCCCAGGCCTTTGCACGCGCTGCCCTTCAAGGCCCACCCTGCTGAGGGTCCCCTCAAGCCCAGTCCCGTGTGTGCCCCTCTCCCGGGCTGGTGCTAGCTCGTGCCCACAACCCACTCCAGCAGACCCCCCGCGCCGCCCCGTCCCTGCGGCTCAGTGCCCTGCAGACGCCCGCTGATGCCCGCACCCCAGAAGAGCACGGATTTCACCGGGACTGAGGCCAAGCACTGATGTTTGTCCTCGTACCCACCGAGCTCGTGCATGGGGGGCCGGAGCCAGTGGGTGAGAGCTGCCGGGTCTGCCCTTGGGGTGGAGCACACAGGAGCCGGGGAGAGGTCGGGAGTGGGGCGTGGCTCAGCGCACACTGCAGGCCCCCACATCGTCAGAGAAAGCACCACCGGCAAAGCCGTGGAAGCTGGTTCCCCCACAAGCTGCCCAAACACCGGGAGCCTGGCCCTCCAGAGCCCGGAATGTGGGCGAGGGCGGGGGAGGCGAGCGCGTGTGCTTGTGGGCACACAGTCTGTCGGCCCCGAGAAACACGGCGGGGCGGAGCTCCTCCCAAGTGGAGACAAGTCATTTAAAAAACAGTCTCACTGATCCGTTCCCGGGTCTGAGGCAGCTGGCGTGGAACCAAGGACGGAGCAGCAAGCAAAAAGCATATTTTCTGGGACTGGAAGGCAAAAGGCAGATGAAGGCAGATGGCCTTGGGGGGCTGTGTGGGGTGTGGGTTGTGGGTGCAGGACACCGGCGGGGGGTCCCCGGTTTATCAGGGAGAGGTAGTCACAGGTGAGTCGGGGGAGGGAGAGTGGACAGACGCTCACGTGCTGGAAGAGTAACACTCGCCCTTATCTGGACAGTGCCGGGCGCAGGGGCAGTGGGTGGGAGCCCCCTCGGGCGGGGTCTCCCCGCACAGCAGACACCGCCGCACACGACTCTGTGAGCGGCTGGTTTCCTCTGTTCTTCCTCTTGTCTGCCTCTGGCTACTGCAGACATAATAAAAATCTGGGCTGCTGAAGGCTGGAGATAGTGACTGTTTCATAAGAAGGCACTGCAGTCAACAAACACCTATCCAGGGGGCCACCGCCCAGCCCTGGCGCTCCCTGGGGGGCTGACAGAGAAAGCAGGGTCTGAGGCGCTCACCGGTTTAACCGAAGCCAGGCATGGTGAATCTTAAATGAATGTGCAGTATATAAATATAAAGATGCAAATCTATCATTGCACAGCATTTTTATAACTGTATGGAATTGTGTAACATTTCCTAAAATATAGCAACAGTTACCATGAGTTTCTGGGGAGGAATATTCCTTCTCGCCAAAGAACGGTTTCGCCTTGTTTAGGATAATTTGGGGAGACAGGCCATGTTGAAAGGAGACTGAGCTAATACTGCCAAGGTTGAGTCGTCACAGGCTAAGAAATTCAGTGGTATATGGAGTGTGCGCGCGTGTGTGTGTGTGTGTGTGTGTGTGTGTGTGTGTGTGTATCTCCATATATATGTACATGAGTTCCCAGCTCTTGTTTCAAATGTTTCCCCAGAAAGTGTGTCAGCCCACCTCTGGGTATTCGAGAAACTGGACGGGAAGCCCACACTCAGGGCTGGCTCTGTTTCCCTCAACTGCTCCCTACAAAGAGGCCCAATTGTTGCTTTGGTTTTTGACAGAAAATGATAGGAAGACAAATCTAGCAGCGACTCTCCAAATTCTGGCCCCATAATGGACTCTAGGTGCTAGTGAAACTGAAGCTATAGTGGAAGTGGTTTCCTAGGCAACACACACCACAAAAGTAATTTTCAAACTTGGGAAACACTGAGCATTTTTTGCTGTAGATATTCAAGCGGCACAAGCACTGAAATCAAGAGTGCGATGATGAAGGAAGGAAGGGCGGGGCCGGCCCTGTGTGGAGGGCGGGGTGAAAGCCGAGCAGCTTGGGAGCAGAAGAACGGGTTCTGTGCTATAAAAAGCTGGATGGGAGGAAATGAATTATTTAGCTTGATTCAAGGGAATTGAGGTAGATATGAAATTCAAAAAAGAAAATTTAGTCTGTCAGGAGAAATATCCCAAAGAGGGGGGAAAGGGGTGAACGGCTTGGGTATGGTATTCTGGAACAGTCTCTGGGACGCGCAGGGGAGGGGAGCAGGGCCACAGGCAGGATCGGCTTTGGAGGCCAAGGTCCTCTCCCCCACGCTGGGTGGCGGCGCCGGGGCACAGCCACACGCAGGCCTCCCTGGCCCAGGCACCCTCTAAGGAACACGCAAACAAGGGGAGCTGCTTCCACTTTTTTATGCATACAAGCTGGGGTGCAGACCAGAGGTGTGGGGGTGAGAGAACTCCCCAGAGACAGAGCGGGGAGCAGAACAGGCGGACCCACTGAAACCCACTGCTGAGGGGGGCAGCCGGGAGGCAGGAGAGGTCTGCTGCGCCCTGCGGGAAGCTCCCCAGCCGGGGATCAGAACCCAGCTGCAGCGGCTGCGGACAGCTTCACGGTGCTGTGCTTAACCTGTTGTGCCCTCAGGGAGGCCCCTGGCTTCCACCTTTTAAGAGCAGGTGAGCACAAAACTGAAGACAGGGCCTATTTTCGGAGCTTGTGGACGAGAAGGGGGTGTCACGCGGGCTCGGGTGAAACCTGCCAGGGCGCGCGTGGGCACGAGGCGCAGGGCGGAAGCGGCTGCAGGCTGCAGGGGCTGCTCGCGAGTCCCGCCGGGATGTGTGGGCGTCCCGGCCAGGCCGCGGGCCCCTCTGCACTGCCGCCCCCTCACGCTGCGGGCGGGGCGCCCACGTGCTGTCGCCCGACGGCCTTCCTCTCGGGCCTTCCGTGCGCTCTGGCTTGGCACTGAAGATGGAAACCAAGCCCCGTGGGAGAGGAGCCGCAGCCGGGCCCAGCCGCAGGCCCCTCTGGCACGCGCCTGCGCTCAGTGTTCGCGCGTTCTCGTCCGCGCTCCCGCCGGGAACCGCGCGCAGCCCAGGAAGGTGGCGGAGCCGAAGCCCACGGGCCTGCGCCGGCCCCTCCTGCCGCCTGCCCCGCTGCGCCCTGGACGCAGGCCTCGCGAAGCCTGACCCCACGGCCATCTTCACCGCTCTGCCCTGGCAGCCACGCCCTGCAGCCTGCGCGTGACCTTTCTGCACGGCCGGCGGTGTCTGCACGAGCTGGTCCCCCTCCACCCTACCGGCCGGGGCCTGCTGGCTCCCGAGGACCCCTGCGAGCTCTCTCCGAGTCACTGCCCCCAAGCACCATCACGAAATGCCTGTTCCTGGGCCGTCCTTTCCGGCGCGAGCCTCGTGCACGAGACGCGACTCCGCGGGCGCGGGCCCTCGGGGCGCTGGCGCCGTGGAGGCTTTACTTGGGGTCGTGTCCATGCCGGATTCAGTTTCGTTCTCGGGGAGGCTTCTAAGCGTCGGCGCTGCTGAAAACACTCCTCCGTGGCTTCATTCCCTGTCGTGGGTGCGCGGCCCCTGCCCGCCAGCTCCCCAACAAGGGCTGCGCACTGTAGCCGCCGGCCTGACATGATTGGGTGACGCTTGTTAGAAGCCCGTCCCAGGGCACCCCTTCCTCTCCCCAACTTCACCCACTTTCCCACGAGACTGCGCGTCTCGGGAGGGTGAGGCTGAAACTCAGGACCGGCAGGAGGAGGCCGCAGAAGACCCCTTGGCTGGAACCCCCAGGCGGCAGCTAGGTCGGCACCGCCACTAACCGCCGCGGTCACAGGCCCGAGACGGCGCGTGCGGGCGCTGCTCCGAGCCAGGCGCTGCTGTGGCCCCCGCGCACCGAGGCCGCCGAGCGCGCTCATGCCCGAGCGCCTCGCTCCAGGAACCCAGATGCAGGAACGGGCAGAGTCCCAGGGACGCCACTGCTCAACGGGCCGGCACCCGAACGCCGCTGCCGCGCGGGGCTCGCGCCGGCCAGTGGGCCCCATCTCGAGCCCCCACCGCACGGCCGCGGTAACACGCTGCCCGAGGCGCGGGGGAGTCTGCGCGGCCGCGTGGGGGGGCCCCGGGGGGCAGGCGCCGGCTGCGGTGGGGGAGGGGCAGCGGCCTGCAGGGTGAGGCCCCGTGGCACAGCAGACAGGAGCTTCCCGGCGCAGGCGCAGGCCGGGCTTGGAGAGGCTCGAGGAGAGAAGGGAGCGCGCGCAGAGCCCGCAGGGCCTGAGGGAGGAGGGGGTGCTGCGAGCTGGGGGCGGCAGACATGGGCAGCTACGGGTTGGGGCGGGTGTTGCGGCCCGCGGGGTCCCCTGCCCCCGCGGACCCGCCAGCACAACCAGCCGCTCGGCGCCCCCGGCCGTCTCCTGCGGACACCTGTGCCGGGACCCTGTGGAGAGCGGGCTCTGGCGGCTTCGGAGCAGCGGACGACGCCGGGCTGGGCACTGCGCCGCGGCCCGGAGGTGCCCCCCGTGCGCAGCTGCCCGCTGTGGTCTTCTCAGAGGGGCGCGGCGGCCTGGCGAGCCGTGAGCAGAAACAGCTTCTGCTCAGAGCCTCGGGCGGGCGGCTGCAACCTGGCCGGGCGCCGCCGATCGGCCGACCGTCCTCCGTGGGGCGTCCCGGGCTCGCCCCTGGCGCTGGGCCCTCAGCGCCCCTCCTGCCCGCGTGCTCGCTTTCCCAGACGCGACGCCGCTGAGCCCGCCGGAGCCTCGCGCAGGCCCAGGCCCTGTGCCGACCCGGGCGGAGGCCCCAAACTCTGGGCATGTGCCGGCCGGTCATGAGGTCGGGGCAGAGGCAAGACGGGCGGTGACCCTCACTCTCCCCAGCTCGTTCCCGCCCTCCTCCGCCCCCTCCTGTGCCGGGGCCGAGCCCAGCGCCCGCCCTGAGTGGGCAGGGCAGACGCCTGCGGGGCGAAGCGGCCGAAACATGCTCCCGCACACCCTGGAGCAGACCCCGCTTCTCCGCGGCTTTCCGGCTGCCTGTGAAACGCTGCCACAGGAGTGTCAACTCCCTCCGCGGACTGCCCCGCCTTTAGAGGTGCGGCCTGCGCCCCGTGAGTCTCAAGCGTCTCTACCGGCACCCCCGCCCCCGCCCTGGCCCCCAGGCCCCAGCCCGAGCTGCTGCAAGGCCCTGAGGCCGCTGGCTGGCCAGCCCGGCCCGGGCAGCAGGTGGTGGCGGCTGGGGGAGGGGGCGGAGGAGGCGAGGAGGCCTGTTGTTTCCGTCAGTTCAAGCGCCAGAGTGGAGAACCTCGAGTGGAGAATGAACTCCCAAACTGAGTCTTCCGGGTGCGCGAGCGGGAAGGCCAGCGAGGACGGCTGTGGCGAGGGCCGACCTCTGCCGGGCGCCCAGGGGACACAGCCGGGGGCTGCTCAGACGACCGAGACCTGGGAAACCCGGACGCAGACGGCAGGAGCTGCTGTGGGCGCGGTTTTCCGACTCCGATTGGAAGAACATGCTCGTTAAACAAATGACTAACTAGGTCTTTTTCCACTTTCAGCTTATCCCAGCAACACAGGCCAATTTCTATTTTCATAACAACAAAAACTAACATTTATGTAGTAGTTTCTGACAAAACTCTGACATGCGTTATTCTGCTGAAAATAGCTGCGCGAGGGGAGATCGCGGAGCAGGAAGGAAAGCTCAGAGAGGCGCGAAAAGCCCTGCCCCAGCCTCCTGCCACCTGCTGTTACCCCCAGAACAGCTGCCGGAGAGGGGCCGCTCCGGAGAGGGGGCCTTTCTCCCCTCACCCTCACCTGCCGCCGGAGCGGCTGAAGGAAACACAGGGCTAAAAACGGCCCGAAGTACAGCTTCTGTCTCTGAGTATTTGGCCTTCATAGCCATGGAAATGAATCACAGCAAACAGCGCAGAGGGAAAGAGGATGACAGTGAAAATATAGATTATATCCAAAGCAGCAGAACCTTATTTCAGGAAAACTGAGACTGAGGGCGTCTATTTTTAAGCAACGAGCTACCTATGAGCATGGGAACTTCATGGTCACAGAATCGAAAGTCCTGAAATTTATTCTCTGGTGAATCTGTCAGACCGTGCGGCACAGTGAAAGCCCACACTGGGAAATGACTGGGAATGCGATCACTATATTAGCAGGCAAGGAGGCAGCGGCGCGCTGCGCCCCTGGGAACGTGAGGCGCCGCCAGGGGTTCCTCGCGTGGCACCGGCGAGACTTCACCGGCCCGCCCCTCCTGCTGCCCACACTGCCTGGCACGAAGGGGGGCAGCGAGCGGGCAGGCGCTGGGGGCGCTCCTGGGGCCGCGAGGCACGGCTGGAAGGAGTTCCCCAGCGGGCGGGGGCGCGCGCAGCGGGCAGCGCGGGTCCCGGCGGAGGTAGCGGCTGAGCTGCGGCGGCACCGAGAGGGCGCTTCCGACAGGCCTGAAGCGCATCGGTCTGGGGCTTCGCGGAACCCTGTCCTGCGCGCCTGTCCTGCGTGTGTCCGACAGAGCGCGCGCAGCCACTCCACGGCCTTACTGCCGCGCCCGGCCATGGCGCCCTGCTCCTGAGGGCGCCTCCCGGAAGCCAGGACTCTGGCACGTGCCCGTCTTGGGGGATCGGGGCCGGGCGCGCTCCCTCCGGTGCGGCCCGCGGCACATAGAGCGGTGCCCGCCGGCGTGAGCGCTTGTGCAGCTCGGGGTCAGACACGCTGCAGCTCTGCCCAGCACCGGAGCAAGCTCAGATGCACGCGAGGGGCCGGGAGCTCTGCGTCCCAGCACTGCGCTCTGGGGCCTCTCTCCCCACCGACCGGGGACCTGACCTTCGGCTCCGAGCAGTCTCAGGCTCCTGCAGTCGCTGCCTTGGCAGAGATGGGTAGACCGCAAAGGTCACGTTCTCAGGGGAGACGCAGACCCGAGAGAGCGCACGCCAGCTCACGCCAGCGCCGCAGGGATGTGTGCGCAGTGCCCGCCACACAAACTGGGCTTTCTGCAAGTCCGCACGCGTGGCTCTCTCCCCACAGCTGCTGTGCTCCTGCATGTTCTGGCGCAAGTCACGTCTGAACAGCCTCACAATGACGCCCTGCCCCGAAGGGCCGTGTGAGAATAGACCGCTGAGGATGGAAACGCCGCCACGTGGAAAATCAGACACCGCCGTAAAAGCCAACGTTTTGTTTGTCCTACACCAAAGCTTAAACAACCTCAGCATTTTGCCATCCTAGGAGCCAAAGGAAGTACTGAGCACTATTTCTCACCAGTGTTCTTAGTTAAGAGACAGAAATGTTGAGTTGGAGGAGAGGAAGTCAGTGACAGGACAACCTCCCCACACCACTGGCGAGACTAGAGATTCAGCCTGGCCCCCAAGAAGGGCCGGGGCAAGACTGGAGCCGACCGCTGTCCACCTGCCCTCCCAGCAGGCGCTGCTTCTGACGTCCATCTCTCCCAGAAAGAGACGAACACAGAGCTGCAAACATCAAGAAGCCAAACAGAAAAGCAAACGAAATGGAAACGAAAGCCTCCTCCACCTGCTGTCACGACGTCGCCCCGCTGCCCGCCACGCCCTCCCCGGGATGCTGGGGCTTGTTCCAACGCACCCAGGCTGGGGAAGGTGACGGAGGGCCGGGCCAGATCAGTTACATTCAAAAAGTGATCGTGGAGCTTCGCAGAGGAGTTAGCACAGTCAAACACTTCATAACACTCACAGACCCTCTCTCCGACGAACACTCCCGTGTGCTTAGAGTAAATTCACGCAGGCGTCCGAGAGGGAGGCCGTGGACAGGCGAGAGCAGGCCCCGCGCGTCCACTGATGTCAGGCGCTGAGCAGGGGCTAGAGCAGGTTCTTTTCCAAAGTGTGCAGAATGAAGACTCTTAAAGCGGAAGGGCACGAGGCTTACCTGCGTAGAAAATAAAATTGAGTTTCTTAAAAAACAAACTTGATCATCCTTGTTCATCTAGATGAAAGAAGTTTTAATAATTTTTTAAAAGATTTATTTTTTTCTTTATGCATACAAGAACTGGGGTGCAGGTCAGAGGTGTTTGGGGTGGGGGGTGAGAGGACTCCCCAGAGACAGAGTGGGAAGCAGAACATGCAGATCCCCTGAAATCCACTGCTGAGGGGAGCAGTGAGCAAGACAGGAGCGGTCTGCTGTGCTTGTGGGAAGTTCCCTGGCCGGGGATCGAACTCGTGCTGCAGTGGTTGTGGACAGCTTCATAGTGCTGAGACTTAACCCCTTGTGCCACCAGGGAGGCCCAAGTTTTAATAAAATTAAGGTGGGAAAAGTTTCTGCTCTTGCACAACATTTCTGTGAAATCTTTTCCGACTGAATCCACGTTAAATAGGGCCGACCTGCCCGTTTTCTTTTTTGATGTTGCTCTTTTGTGCTGCATTCTCTAACATAGTCGTACAACCATTCCCCCCCACACACACACTAAATTCTATAAATGCCAAATAATAAAGCCAAAAAAAAAGACAACATATCACAACCTATATTTTAAGCCATCTACTAAATGATTGGAGACACTGAGGCACTTCCAATCCATTGTATTTACTGTGTTCAACACACCAAATGTTTTTAGTTCAAATGTTCGACATCTTTTGGTGAGTACTCAGAACATGATATTTTTCGATAAGTTTCTAATTTTCACTAGAGCGCTTAGGATATAAAAGCTGCAATACTGTTCAGTACAGATTCAGGTAAAGAAATTACTCCACATGGTTCCTGAAATAATTTAAATATAAAACAAAACACAACTGTGTGCATATTGCAGAAAAGGAGTCACTTAAATACATGGCAACTACATGAAGAATGAATAAAAAACAATGTCCAAATCACTGCTGCAAAGGGAGCAACTCAGTTTATATACCAGTTTATACACCTGGTCTGTAGAATGATTTATTCCTTTATGGGAGGAGAAAAAAAAAGAACAGACAATATCAAAATGAAATCGTTCAAGGAGTTACCAGCTTTAATGTGTAGCTATAGGTCTAAAAAGCAGTTCGATTCATAATATTGAAAATTAGCGCACAAACCACAGTAAAGCTGTTTTTAGCGTCTGTCTCAAGCGTCCGTGCACAGGAAAAGAAGGGCCGCTCTCTCTCAAAGGCTGAAAATGAAGCAGCTCTTGACTCTGGAGCGGTGCGGCACCAGCTTCACGGCGCCTGCTGGCTCCCGGCACCCGGAGCTGCTGTCCCGAACCCCAAGGAGATAAGACGCGCGCCCCAACAGAGGTAGTGGGGAGCGACCCGCAGAGCTGGGAGCACTGATGTGCTACCTTCTCCGAGACACGGCGAGCTCGGTCAGAAAAACCAGAAAACTTTCAAATTAGTGTTTTTGAGTCTTTTGGGTAAATTCCCAGGAGTGGACTTGCTGGGTCACAGGGTACAGCCGTTTCCAGTGTTCTGCGGGTCCCCCACACAGCTCCCACAGCGGCTAGACCAGGTTGCCCCCCACCCAGCGCCGTAAGAGGCTTCTTCTCTCCACACCCTTGCCAGCATTTGTTGCTGCCAGTTTTCAAATGGGGGCATGTCCACCGGTAAGCCGCGGTATCGCGCTGTGGTTGTGCTTTGCATTTCCCGATCACACTGGTCAACACTGAGATTGTTAATGACTTAAAAAGGCCCAAATCTCTAGTATCTTGCTGTGCTGAACACGAATATTTTTTATTAGCTCTTGTTTTGAGATATTTCACATAATTCATTTTCTATGTTTCACCTTATAAATTTATCCAGTAGGACTGCAACAACATCCTAAATCAGCCTACAATGATGTAACATTGCATCACATTGCATAATACCATCAAGCACACATCATCCAGAGCTGATTGCATCATTTTCTGACGCAATGCAATACAACTGCCAGGAGGCTGCTGAAGTAAGCTGACGTCAGCAGTGCACTGTAAAAGCCCTGTCAGAAAGGTTGAGCATTGAAAATATTTCAGACTTTTTGTGAGACAGTTTAAGTTACTGTTCCATAGAACTGTTATTCTTTTATCCATTTAGGCACAATACAGAACAGTCATGCCTCGAAAGTGCGTTAATAGCGTGGACAATTTCTGCTCTATTTGTGGGGAAGTGACATTTGCCAAACGGAAGAAAAGTATCACTTCTCAAGTGAAGAGGGCTTATCATCTTTCCTTCAGATGCAAGGTTGGTGACCAAGACAAGCCTTGGGCGCTGCATACATGCTGTGCTGCATATACAACACAGCTTTCACAGTGGTTTAATGGCAACAGACCATCAATGCCGTCTGCAGTCCCCATGGTGTGGAGAGAGCCAGGCAACCACATCAAAGACTGTTCCTTCTGCTTGGTTCCTCCTCTTTCTGGCGGAATAACAAAGCAAAAGAAGTCGTGAATAGTCTACCCAAACAATCCGTCTGCACTGAGATGACCGGTTCAACAACTTGCTGCAGGGTGGATTCGAAACAAGCATGGAGTGCTTTTCGCCCAGTGTCTACAAACTTTCTTGGGAATGTTAGGGCAGAAAACCACAAGGAACTAGAAGCCATGCTGATGCAGTATCAGAAACTTGGCTGCAATATGTCTCTAAGATCCACTTCCTTCATTCCCATCTGGATTTCTTCCCTGAAAACTGTGGTATGGTTAGTGACGAACATGGCGAACGTTTTCATCAAGATAGTGCATCCATGGAACAAAGATACCAGGGAAAATGGCCCACTACAGTGCTGGCTGACTAGTGGACACTCCTGAGATGCTCATGAACAGCTATGAAGAAATCTAAGAAGTCGTCTATGGCTTGATTTTTAACAGGTTTTAACCACAGGCCTGTTACTATTGGCATGCATCTTGTGATGTAAACATCCATTTCTTGCAGATCACAAAGTAAGTAGAGCAAAAATAGAATCTGACTGTCATATCCGTGTTGAGCACATACAAATTGACAGGAAATGACTCATTTTATGCCAGCGACATGACTTTTGTAAAAGTTGCTGCCCAGTGCTATCCGAACACGAGCAGGACAGACATACACAGCTCCCAGAACGGCCGCAGGCAGAGTGGACGCCGCGAGCCCGCGAGGGTGTGGAGAGCCAGGACGGGCTGCTGGTGCCGACAAAAAGGGGTGCATCGCGTGGGGGTCACCTGCCTATTTCCTGCAGACTAACAGACTTACTACATAACAGCGACTGCATTGCTGCTATTTACGCAAAGGAGCTGGAAACCTTATGTTCACAGAAAAGCCCACACAGGGATGTGTATAGCGGCTCTGGTGATACTTGCCAGAGCCTCGAAGCAATCAGATACTTCCCCGGAGGTGAGTGGATAACACAAAGGGTGGTACACCAGGACAGCAGAAAGTTATTCGATGATAACAAAAAATGAGCTATTGAGCCATGAAAAGATACAGAAGAAGCCAAAATGCATAGTGTAAGTGGGGAAACAGCCAGTCAAGAAGGTTACATACTGCATGATCTGACTACACGACATTCTGGGAAAGACAAAATTATGGCAAAAATAAAAAGGGCAGGGCCTCCCTGGGGGCGCAACGGGTTAAGTCTCAGCCTGTGAAGCTGTCTGCAGCCACTCCAGCAAGAGCTCGATCCCCGGCCAGGGAGCTTCCCACAGGGTGCAGCAGACCCCCCCTGTCTCCCCGCTGCCCCCTCAGCAGTGGGTTTCAGTGGATCCGCCTGCCCTGCTCCCCACTCTGTCTCTGGGGAGTCCTCTTACCCCTACACCTCTGGCCTGTGCCCCAGCTCTTGTGTGCATAAATGAATAAATTTTAAAAAAGAATAAAAAGGGCAATGACAGACAGTCGTCAGAGGGCGGGATGGACAGGCAATGCACAGAGGATCTTTAGAGGAGTAAAACTGCCCTGTGGGAGGCTCTGCTGGTGGGTACACGTCACTATACATTGTCCAAGCCCATGAACTGCAAAGCCCAAGTGGACGTAATGCAAATTACAGGCTTTGGGTAACTACAGATGTCAGGGTAGGTCAGTTGATTGTAGCGGTTACTATCACTGCACAATGGCAGCAGTGGTGTGTGGTGCGTGTGTGTGTGTGTGTTGTGTGTGTGTGTGTGGTGTATGTGTGTGCGTGTGTGTGTATGTACAGGGCATGTAAAAGGAAATCTGTGTACCTTCCACTCAATTTTGCCATGAATCTAAAACCCCTCCAAAAACTAAAGCCTACGTAAGAGAAAATTTACTGGATGAATACACATAATCGGTATATTTCCTTGAATGCACCAGTCAGAGTAAGAATAAACATCAGGTTAAATATATCTAAAAAATAGTAAGGAAACAGGAAATTGGATTTAAAGAAATAACCCAGAATTTTAAATAGAAACGAGCAATAGTGGATTAAAGGAGCCGTTAGGTGACGTAAGAAAAATACTGTAATTAATATTTACCTAGGTTTCTGGAAAGTGGTAACGCAGACACTGGGAAATGGTATCATTTGAAAGGATGTCTGATAGTTTTCATAATGAACTAAATAATAAGTTCTGAGTTTAGGAGGTCCACTAAGTGCCCTGTAAGATAAAGAAACTTAAAGACACCTTGGCCTGGACAGCATGCAGGGCCACTTCATTACACGAATGACAAAGAGAAGCTTTATATAACCAGCAAGAAAAGAAAAATGACCTAGAATGAAACCCTAACTCAAGTGACCCCCAATTTCTTAACCTGATGAAAACCAGAAAACAATGCAAAAATCTTTAAAGTGCTGAGAAGAAATAACCGTCAGCCTAGAATCATTTCCTCAACAAAAGACACCTGCAGGCGATACAGAAGCTGTGCATTCCCACCAAAAACCCACCAAAGGACATTTCTGAGAGACGCACTTCAGGAAGAAGGACTAAGACCCTAGGGCGCCGGCTTGCGATTCACGATGGAGTGATGAATTAAGAAAATGATCACTGTGATTAAATCTGAAGAAAAATGATCGATAATAATGTGAAATTTGTGTGTGTTAAAAAAAAGATGGGATTGGATTTTTATAAGCCTAAAGCTTATAAATCTGAAAAGCTCTGTATTGTTAAGGTACTCTGAGTAAAAAGGTAAGTGCACTGATTAAATTTAGACTTCACCAAGTTAAGGATGTGTATGGTGATTTCTGGAACCCACAGAAATATTTAAGATGTGATAGAGCTGCCAACCAAACAGCAGGGGGGAAAGATCAGTTAATGCCAAAAAAAGGTTGATAAGGAAAAAGGAATGAAAAAGTAGAGAAGGTAATAAAAACAGAAAGCATAAAATTAGATGACAGAAATCAGCCCAAACATATCAGAAAACACAATTAAATGTGATGGTCTGACTACTTCAGGTAAGGAGCAAAGATTCTTAGAAATTTGCATAACCTGTAAATCTCATTTAAATATTCGAGAAGATACATGAAAAACAACTTCTAGAATCAATTAATGAGATGGGAAATACATACATCGAATAAAATTAAACAAATTTCAAAATCAAATAAATAAAACATTGTATGTGGGTTAATAAAAATGGCTAAAAAACAAAATTTGGAGAATGAACTGAGGATATAGCGGCAAATGCAGAGAGTGAAAAAACACAAGTCAATCGAGCTGAAAATGAGCAGGACATGGACAGATGCTGAGAAAATACAACCTACTAAACAATAAGCAGAATGTCTAAATACTGCTATAACCTTTAAAGATGCTGAGTCAGATGTTCAGGCCGTGCCACCAAGGACAGCAGCAGACGACCTCCACAGGCAAATTCTATCGCATGTTCCAGGAACAAATAATTCTGATTTTCTGGCAATTACTCTTGGAACTAAAAAGAGGGGGACCACACCTCACTTGTTTCAAGTTAACAAAACCGTGATTCAAAAAGTACAAGAGGGCCTCTCTGGTGGCAGGACGGGCTAAGCGCAGCGCTGTGGAGCTGCAGGCGGCGGTGCCCCGGGACCTCGCACCCACAAAGCCAGACGCAGGCGTGGACAGGCCTGCGGGGTGAGCGAGGGCGCAGGCAACCTGGGGACGCGGAGGGCAACTGGACACGTCGGCGGCGAGAACTTCGGGCACAACATTTCAGCGGGACCCAGAAGCCCAAGCCCTGCGGGAGAGCGCGAGGATTCGGGGCTCCCGACCAGACGCCGGAGTGACCTGCGCTGGGCTCGCCGCGGCGGTGCTGGACGTCTCCCACTGCGCGCTCTCCCGCCCGCGGCCTGCGGGTCCGTCGGGCGCGCCCTCGAGTGCGCCGGGTTCCGCCCAGACTCGCCGAGCTGAGCCGCTGCGGGCCTGGACCGCCGGGGGCGGGCGCGGGCTGGCAGAGCCGCGTGAGCCTCGCCCCCGCCCGCCGCTGACCACGGCACAACCCTCAGCGGGCCGGCGGCCGCTCGCCGCTCGGGCTTGGCTGTCGCGTGCCCCGTAGGCTGGGCACACGGGCCGAGACGCGCCTGGCCCCGCCGCTCAAGCTCAGGCCGGCGCCGGGCGGGGCGCTATGGCACCGCAGCGGCGGGCAGTGTCCAGCCGCAGACGCCCAAGACAAGCCCGCCCTGAGCCAGTTTAACTCACAGTGGGCAGCAGAGGCGCAGCCACAGGGGCGCGCGTGACGGTGCCAGGACACGCGGGGACCGCGCCCGGGAGCCCGGGAGCCGAGCGGGCAAGGTCGCCTCCCCGTGCGGGGCTATCTCGGGCACTGGGGCTGGCGGGAGGGGCCGCTGGAGCCCCCCCGCAGATCGGCCGGCGACGGGCACTTGCGGCTTGGAAGACAGCCCGGCCACGCCGCGGCCTCGCACGCACGGAGGCCCTCCGGCCCGGCGACTCCGCGGCCCGCACTCGCCCCGCCGACCACCGCCGGGCCAGCCGCTCGGGCCGGACTCGGTGCCGGGGGACGGCGACGGGGCGGTGTCCACGTGCCCACGGGCCGCGCCAGGGCGTGTTCGGCCTCCACTAGGGAAAAACCGGAGGAGCTTGCGGAGCAGCCCGACGACATGCGGCGCAAACGAGAGCACGGCAGCTCCACGCGCCAGGGGCGCTGGTTTGGGGACAGTAGGAAGCAATGGGGTTGGGGGCGCACTGGCCGGGGCGCGAGAGAGCACCTGTGGGCCTGGGCCCCGAGCGGGGGCGCCTCTGCACGGCCTCCGCGGCTCCGCGGGGGCTCGATGTCGTCTGGGATGCAGGACTTGAGGAGTGAGTGAAGCCGAAACTCCAGCTACCGGAATAATGAGCGGTTTCCCTTCTCTTCTGACCCGGTCTCCGTGGCTGAGCCGCTCATCACCGCCAATCTCGCAACTTGGCGGCGTTGCCCGCCCCCTTTGCCCCAGAAGCTCTCGCGGCCTGGGTGCCGGGGAGGACCCTGACACGTGGGTGAATGGGGTCCGCGGGCTCCCTAGCCCCTCGCAGGGAGGCGGGGTCCCCACGCAGCCTCAGGGTTCTCCGCAGTGTAGAATGCAAATGAGCGAGCGACCAGAGGCACGCAGAACCCCACCGGGAAGGCCAGGACCCCCTGAAATCATGGGGGCACGGCCGCCCCGCAGGGGGCTGTCCCTCGGCCCATCTCCTGGGAGCCCGCCCAATGGGGGTGGTCAGGGCCGCAGACGGCGCCGCCTCGAGCGCCCGCGGCCTGCCCAGCGCAGCCGGCCGGCACTGCGTCACCTGGCGCAGGACCACGCCCAGCGCCTGAGGCCACACCCTGGCCTTCCCAGCCGGCCTCTGCCCACCCCCCACACCCCTTCCCCAGACCACTGGGACGCGCCCTGGGGTCCAGCGTCAGACGGGGCAGTGACCACACGGAGCCCAGAAACCCGTGGGCAGAGACAGTGTCCTGCTGGCAGACTCGGCTTCATCTCCATTACTCCCAGGGGCCTGCAAGTGTAACAGACAGCACCGCCAGCTTCAGGGGAACTGCTGCTTTGGTTGCAGAGAAGCTCCCCGAAAGCGGGCTTTCCGGCTGTCTCTACAGCCAGAGCAGTGGGCGGGCGCGAAGGCGGGGTGCCGAGGAGCGCTCCGCCGCAGAGCTGACCCGCAGGCCCGGGAGCGGGCTCCTGGCGTTGGGGTCTGCGTACAGTTTTCAGCCCCCGGGGGATCCTAACGGGGTCACCACGGAGCCGGGGCCCCTGAGCATCCCTCTGAACCCCAGTTTACTGACATCTCAGACCCGATGGGGAGATGAGAGCAGAGGACGCCGACTCTGTGGGTCAGCTTCTGCTGCTGCTAAGGCTGATGACCCCTCCTCCAACAGCACGGAACTCTCCGTCTGTTTCCAAGGAGGGGCTTTGGGGAGCCTTGCGCCATAACCTGACCGCCCCAAAAGCAAACACTCCACTCGCTCAGCACTTACACCTGGCACCAGGCCCGCAGTTTCTCCGGCTTGGAGAGGCTGCAGACTAGCATTTCCTGCAGGGCCTCGGCACCCCTCGAGCTGTTCTTGGAAAGTAGTGCAGCACCTGGTGCCCAGACCCCTCGCAGCATGGCGGAGGAGCGCGCAGGTGCCGGCTCCGCGGCCCAGGGCCTGCAGCGGGGGAGAGCCCCTCCGCCGCACACTCAAGCTTCCAGCGTATCTGCACTCGCGTTTGCCCACATACCATGTGTAGTGTTGGTAGAACATTGTGGCAATTGATGGTCCTATTTTTATCATGTTGGATTCACATTTTCAGAACATCGCAAATTTCTGCAAGCACGCTGACGGGCTAGAGCCACTACCCAGAAGCAAACATTCAGATCACATAAATATTTATGAAATCCGCTCTGAATGGCTTCAGCGCCCAACGCTCCGACGGGCAGGCAGCTGTCCGGGAGACGCCAGCCCGAGACTCCAGGGTGGCCACCCGATGCGGGCTGGAGGGGAAGGGGCTCAGACGGGCCGCGCACAGCCCTCGGTGCCTCACCGCGCGCGTGAAGCAGTAGCTCCGTGAGTGCCCTGGCCTGCAGGCGAGAACGCGACTGACTGAGATGGCTGCGGAACACGGAGGCGCCAGAGACCCCTTTACAGTACTTCTCATGCCTCAAATGCCAGGTGTCTTCCAGAGAAACTGAGTACAAAGCTGCGGTGAATCTTTTCACTGTGGAAAAGGAAATCACATTCGGAGCCAGAGGGCGGCTCCTGCTGGGACACTCACGCGGATGCCCCCCGCGGGCGCTCAGGCGTGCGCGTGACCGTCGGCTGCGGCTGCGCACCGCAAGCGTGTGTCCGCAAACAAGAGCCACACATCTCAGCGCAGCTTCACTGGGGAATTCGGGGCCCCCAGGCCCCGACAGCCTCTGGGGAGCCCAGCGGACGAACCGGCGCAGGCAGGGGCGCGAGGGCAGGCGGCCGCCGTCAGGAGGCGGGGCTGTGGCCCGCACAGGGCGGGCAGGGGAGGGGCCCATGGGCCGGGAGAAAGTGTGGGTGACTCTGGGGGGCTGCAGGGCCTGATGAGGGCCGGAAGACGCAGCGAGGTGAGCTGCCAGGAAGCTGTCACCTGTTGCAGATGTTCAAGCTGCTGAGTAAAGGTCGCAAGCTTGCTTCTCAGTCAAGACACTTAGAAGATAAAAATTAAGGTTTAATAGTTGGAGAAATAACAAAAGGCAAGCGGAGAGCGGCTCCCAGGGGCTCCCGGCAGGCGGCTCTCGGCGCCGGAAGCTTCTGCGCTTGAGGCTCTTGGCAGCTGCACGCAGAATCGAGCTGGGCTTCTGCTCTCAGGTTTACCTTCGCGCGTATCTTGAGACGAGAAGAAACGTGCTGCCTTCTCCGACGTTAATGAGATAGCGGCGAAGCGAGGCCCCGGACGCCGCGGAGGCCCGGGGAGCCGCAGAGGGCGGGCCCGGCGCCCCGAGAAGCTCCTCCCACGCCCCTCGCCTTTCGCTTTCAAAGGAAGCGCGTGGCGCACGCGGAGAATCACCGCAGAGATGGCAAAACCTGCGTGATGACATTTCATTGCCAACGACCTCTTTGATAGGCTTTCACCTGCCGCACGTAAAGTCACAATGCATGACTGTTCAAAACAGGACAAAGCCGTTGCTTGCGATCGCTCGAGTCGGGACTGGTCAGAGGTTTATTCTTGCGGAAAGATCGGGGGCAAAGTTGGAAGTTGGGTCCCCAGGAACAGTGCTGCGGCTTGGTATTGTTGGTGAAATAAGATACTTAAGCGCCATGTCAGAAAGACTAGAGCAATCATCAAGTGTCTTTCTTGCTTACGTTTCCGTTTTAAAAACATTTATTGACGCGCCGCGTTTAAGTCACTGCGTTTTGGAGATGCAGGTCCTCCCCGTCGGGACGTCCCTGCGTGCACCCCCCATAAGCGGGGTCCTCCACCACAGTCCTCTGCTCCCTCCCGCCCTGTTCTTGCCTCTCACACCCACTAAGTGTCTCTGTTCTTCCGTCAGCTTTCAAGGGTCGGTTTAAAAGTTTGAGTCTGACCCTTTGCTTGTTTTTTCCTATACACAGATAGTGACGCCACCTACTATTTATCTGTTTCCTTCTGGCTCGTGTCGCTTAGCATCATGCCTCCAGTTCTGTCCACGTTTCTGCAAATGGAAGCGTTTCCCCTTGTTGATGGCTGAGTAGTACTCCGTTGTGTAAGTGGACCACATCTTCTTGATCCAGTCGTCTGTTTTGGGACACTTAGGTTACCGCCAAAGCTTGGCTATTGTAAACAGTGCTGCAGTAAGCGCAGGGGTGCAGGTGTCCTTGCAATTTAGTGTTTCCAAATTTCTGTATGAATTTGGGGGTGAAGAAAATGTGCCCTGTGATGGGCGAGGATGCGGTGGGCTGGGCACACGCGGGCAGGCCACAGCTCACCTGAGAAGGAAACGCCTCGGTGGCTGCTTCCGTGTGAAAGACACAGGCACAGGAGGGTGCGGAGGCTGTAGGTGGGGAACACCCGGGCAAGCACAACACGCGGGGCGCGCAGCAGCGGAGGCAACAAGCCCGGTCCCGCGGCGGCCGGCAGGCCTCAGGTCCCAGGGCCGCTGCGCGTGTGGAAGGTGCGGCAGCCCCGGCAGCCGCGGCAGCCCCGCCAGCACGACCCCCAGGAAGGGCTGCGCCACGTGCTGTCTCCCCGTGCGCGGGCTCACAGAAGGACCTGGGGGGCAGCTGGTGCTGACCTGGGGGGCCAGACGGTCCAGCTGCCGAAGGACACGCTGGCCAGGCTTCGCTGGGAGCCGGGCTGAGGGCAGAGGCCTCCCGGTGTCCCACAGGCGGCGAGCGCCTGCGCTGCGGGGGCGAGCACCGGGCGCCGAGCGTGTCTCTGCACCACCGAGGGAGGCCACGCCCCGCGGCGCGTCGGAGGGGCCTGGGAGAAGCGCACCCCTCGGGCCTTGCCGCCGGCGGCCTGATGCTCTCTAAAGGGGCCCCGGGGGTGCCCCAGGCAGCAGGTCACGGGCGGCCCGTGCGGGTGCGCTGAGTCATCCGGCCACCGTGTCCCTGCCTGTCCCTCTCCTCAGCGCCTTCGGGACTGGGGCCCTAAAACGTTCAGAGTTTCCAGAAAACAGTCCAGGCTGGTCACTTCCGGGCTCTGATTTTAGCTCCGCCCCTGCAGCGAGCAGCGCGGCTTCCAGGCTGCCACCTGGGACCACAACGCGGCTTAAAACGGCTCTAAGTGGAAACACCACGCGGCTAAGGCAGGGCCGCTAAGCCCCATTTTCCATTGGCTCAGGGAGAAGCAATGTGCCGACCTAAAAGGAAATAGATTATTCCAAGTGCCACTTAATCCCTGGTGCTCTCTCTGTGCTACTTACGCGTCTCCCGTCTGGGGAGACGCTGCTCGTCCTCTCCCGGGGGGCGCCTTGCTGGTGGGGGCAGGGCGCGGGGCTCTGGGCTCTCGGCCACCCCGGCGGCCCGGGGCAGCACCGGCCCCCCTTTGGTGTTTGCGGTCTTCTCTTTCCGTCCACAGCCTGCAGTCTGCGCTCGAAGGGATGCGCCGCTCACGCTTCTGCAGCCCAGACGGGACGCCCCCGACCAGGAAGCTCTGCGGGGCAGCAGTGACCAGCACTGTGGGAGAAGGCCGGAGGACCTCCCCTGGGGACATTTCGGGGTGCTAGGCGCCCCTCCGGGAGCTCACCAGCCGGGGAGGAGCCCTGACGTCTGAGCCAAACTCAGCGCACGCCGCTCACCGCTACGGCCCCGACACCAAACTGCTTCGCCTTCCTCTGGGATTTGCAAACCGCCGGCTCTCGGCACGCGGCGCGGGGGCTGACTGTGCAGTCCGGCGACGAGGGAGAGAAGCCGCCTTTGCCTCGGCCACCTCAGCTTGGGGAGCTCAAAGCCGAGGGCGGGAGCCGGGCCCAGGGCTGCCCAACAGGCGGAAGGGGCGCCAGCTGCCCGTCTGCGGACAGAGCAGTGCCCCCCAAACCGTCGGAGGGCCCCGCTGGGCTCCAGGTGGCCGCGATGAGGCTGCGGCCACACCCCTCAGCCTCCTGAGGGCACCAGGGCTGCGCTCACTCCCGTAGAAATAAGCGCGGCCAGGCCCAGGGGCGGGGCGATGTCACCTCCCCACAGTGGGCATGAGGTGCTCCCGAAGGCGTCGGCGCTGAGTCGAGTCCACGCGGAGGCGCTGAGGAGTCCACCCGAGCAGGAAGGGACGGGAGCGGCAGGGAGGCCACTGCGCACAGGGCGGTTTACGACCGACGCGCTCTCTGCACACTTGGGGGGGACCGCGCCCCACGGCCCACCCTGGCGCCAGGCACGGCGACCCTGAGGTCCTGGGGCACCCTTCCCTCGGGCGTGGGGCTGCAGCCCTGCCCAGCTGGCCACACGCACTGGCCCCGTGGGGTGCGGGCGGGCGGCCGGCGCGGAGCCGCGGCCGTGGCCCAGGAAGAATGAGGTGGCCACAAAGAGCCCCGGAGCGGGTGGGTTCAACGCCGACGCACTGCAGAGCCAGCCCTCCTCTCCGCGCGCAGAGGAGGTTTTTGAAAAAAGCGAGTTTCACACTAGCGTGTGAGTGAGCCGTTGATTTTCCTTCGCGACTCCAGCGGGAAACACCAGTGGCATGGCTGCACGTGTCCGTGCTGCTGGCCGGAGAGCCTCACGGCCTTCGGTGGCAGCCCCAGTCATCACCAAATTCAGCGCTCGGGACACAGCGCTGGAGGGGCCTGGCCCCCCAAGGCGGGCGAGGGGACTCCCCAAATTCATGGGTCAGGCCCGAGTCACGTGCCCGCTGTGCTTCTCCGGCCACAGCCCGGCCTCTGCTGGTGTGCTCTGTCCCGCCCCCCAGAAGGCCCCTGGAGTCCCAGCCAAGCCGCCACAGGCTTTCTCCATCAGGGAAAGCCGGCCCAGGGGAAGCAGTGGGCCGGAGCTCGCCGCGGACAGGGGAAGGCCCGTGAGCCTAAACCCAGGAAATGCCTCTGTCCACACAGGTCTTTTAGATTTTTTAATTCAATCTGACTGTCCACCTGTGTCCACAAGCTAAGGACTGTTCCAGATAAGTTATTTTGGACCCATGAGCTATTCTCTCTATGAAAAAGAAGCAGAATATCATATACTCATTGCATTTTATATGCTGTATATATAGTCTCATGGCAGTTCAAATCTTTAATCAAAAAATCAGTGGAGATGTATATATTAAACTCATTAATAGGTATCAATGAGGAGTTTAATTACATTAGTACAGGTTTAAATAAAATATTTAATATCTTATATTTCAATGGTTAATATTAACTTTTATTAATAAAAATAGAATAAGTTTATATGTGTATTAATTTGTTTTTCCATGATTCCTTATCAGTGAAAATCAGATATCTCTTATTAGAGAAAACAGTTTACATGGAATATTATAATAGTTCCCCATAAATATCCATTGCATGGGTGCGTGATATTCTGGTATTTTAAGTATATAGATATATTCGGTGTATACAGATGTATAGAGAAAGATTTTAGATTGACATACACACCCATACACGTTTGCTGCTTGTCACGGCGGGCAGTTTGCCCTAGAGTATAATCATAAGAACTCATGTGATGGTGATGATGATGGTAAGGATGATGGTGGTGGTGGTGGTGGTGATGGTGGTGGTGGTGGTGGTCGTGATGGTGGTAATGGTGATGGTTGTGGTGATGGTGATGGTGGTGGTGGTGGTGGTGGTTGTGGTGGTGGTGGTGATGGAGGTGATGGTGGTGATGGTGATGTGGTGGTGGTGGTGGTGGGCGTGATGATCACAGTGATGATAAGGATGATGGTGGTGGTTGTGGTGTAGGTGCTGCTGCTGATGGTGGTGGTCAGGCCGGTGATGGTCAGCGTACGGGTGGGGCGACATGATGAGGGTAGGAGTGGTGGTGATGACGATGGCCTCATATGAAGTATGAATTTTCTGTATTCAATTCCTATCCAATTCCTTCTTGTCAAAGACTGAGATCTCTCTTCCCTGTCCTACTTTTTCCTGAATTTTCATTTCTTTCTAAGCAACCTCTTCCTTCCAATTCCCGTTCCTGGAGCCCCACCCAGAGCTCACTGCGATTATAAAGAAGGTGCGCGCCGTCGGCGGAGACGCCGCTGGGGGAGGGGCAGCTCTCGGGGCGCAGCGCTCCTCCCTGCGTCCCAGGGCCGTCCCCGCGCGGAGCCTGAGGCAGGAACACTGGTGCAGGTGGCCGTGTTTATGAAGACATCAACGGGAAACAGATGGCGGCAGCCTGGTCTGCCAGGACGCAGCACGGCCCTGTCACGCCGCCCGCAGGCGTCATCAATCTCACCACAGGGCGGCGGGCGCGTCCCGCTTCGGGACACTTCTCCGTCAGTGAATTTCTCAGAAGAAAGTCACAATCACGTCCCGTCCACAAAGGATACTTAAAAAAAATAGAGGCCAAGAGATTCCTGCTACAACAGACTCAGACGTGAACAAAATTTGTCCCATCTCCATTATTTGGTTGGGCGGTTATAATTCAGAATATAAAAAAGCCCACTCCGAGTTCTCAGGAGTAGGTGAGACAGCGTGACCACGGGCGAAGACCTTCGAATCTTCTTCCCCCCTGTTCCTCATCACAGAAGGCTGCTTTGCCCTGCAGATGGGCGGCCGCGGCGTTTACTGGGTGAGAGGTGAGGGCGCTGCACTGTCCCCCAGCCAGCGGGCCCCAGAGCCCGCGACCTGACTGCTCCCGTCCCGGGACACGGAGGCAGAGGTGCCCAGGCGAGCGCTGCGCTCAGAGAACAATCCCAGCCTGTCTGCACATCAGTCAGCAAGCGACCAACGGAGGCAACGGCAGCGGCTCCGGCTCTGTCGTCGTCCCCGGCCGCGGGCGCTTGGCGAGCTCCCTCGGCCTCGCAGTGTCCACGGCCCGGCGAGCCGCCCCCGCGCTGCGCTGAGCCGTTCACGGGGCCCTCCGTGTGCTGTCCCCGCGTCAGTCAAGGGCGCGGCAGAGCCGGTCCCGGCGCGTGCGCGTGAGACGGCGGGACGCAGACCCGCGGCCGAGCCAGGCCCGCGGCGCCGACTCACACCGGACACCGGCCGCGCGGGCCGAGGGCGCCGCGAGAGAAGGCCCTGGGGAGCGGGGCGCTGCCGACACCCCACCAGCGAGCCGGGCAAGCGCCAAGCAGACGGGCCCTGCGTGCGTGCGCGCGCCCCATCCGCGCCGCTGGAAGCGCAGTGCCGTTAGGGCGCATCTGTCAGCGTGCCCGACGCCAGCAGCAGACCCAGCTTCCTCCGCGGGGCGTCAGGCAGTCGCTCCGCGGCGCCGTTGCCGCGGGGGCGCTGGGACCACCCTCAGGGCTCCCCGCGCTCGGGGCAGGCCTCCAGCCCAGCGCTGCCCCGCGGGGCCCCCGTTGCGAGTCAGGGTGCTCAGCGGAGGCCCGCCTCACGGAAGCCTCTGACGTCCCGACAGCCCGCGTTTCTTTCCCTCTCAGGGCCAGCAGCCGCGCGGACACAGTGCGGCCTGGCCCGGCCCCGGCCCCGGCCCGCGCGCCGCCCGCCGCGTCTCCTCTAGGAAAGCGACGCCAGGAAACGGTGGCGCGGGGCTGAGCCAGCCGCCCGCAAAGCGCCTACAGGCGCCCACCAGGGACCGGCCGGGCCGCGCCGGGCCTGTGCTCCGCCTCACAGACGCCCAGCTGCCGCGCTCGCACCTTCTGCCAGCTGCGCCCGCGAGCAACGCCAGGACACGCCGCGGCCCCCAGCACGCGCCGCCCCGCGCCCGCGGTTCCTCCTCGCAGGGCCCGGGGAAAGCGGCCGCCGTGGAGACGCGCGCACGTGCCCGAGGGCTCAGCCGCTGGCCGCTGCCTGGCCGCAGCCGCAAGGACGCCTCCCCCAGGGGCGACAGTTCACGAGGGCGGCGCCCAGGCCCCTGCGTCCATCCCAGCCCCCGGGGTCTGCAGGTGACCCCTCCCCTTTCCCTTTCTCCTCGCACACGCCCAGTGGCTGCGGGCCGGGAGCAGCAGAGCCCAGGACCCGTTCTCAGGGGGGTCCCTGTAGCGCTGCGCCCGGGCAGTGGGAGCGAGCAGGCAAGCGGCCGCAGGGCGGATGCGGCTGTGAGCCAGGACAGGCCCGTTTCCGCTCCTGGACGGGGACACACCCGAGCGGCCCCTCATGTGGACATGTGAGACAGTCCCCGCGCCTGCCACCCGCCGCTCTGGCGAGGGCGTCCTGCCTGTGCGACCCGGGCCGCCTGGCTCCTTGGCAGCCCCTGCGCTCCCCGGCCCCAGCGATGAAAACCCCGAGGGACTGTCCCTTCCGCGCCCAGACAGAGCCTTCCGATGGGTGCTGGGGGCCCGCCGGCACGCAGCCCGCCCCCAGGAACCCAGGTTCCACTCCCGGGGAACACGCCACGGTGTCTGCGTCCTCCTGGCCGCCGGCTCCGGGCCGTCTGCAGACACCTGGTCTCTCCGCAGACAGCGGCCCTGCCCTCGCTCCAGCGGTGTCCGCGCCCGGCGCGCCCGAGCAGGCGGTGAGTGCCCACACAGGGCTCTGCCCCGACAAATCCACGGCGGCCCGAGGAAGAGCGGAGATACTAAGACGCACGGGGCAGTCCGCACCCCGGCCCACCCACCGCCGGCCCCCAGCAGCGACGCTCGCGCCGCAGGCAGCCGGGTCCTCGCCAGCGCGCGCACGCGCGGACAGACGAGCTTTCTTTCCAGCAGTGCCGCGAAGGCCCGGGGAGCTGCCCAGGACATGCCCGGCACGTGGGCGTCTCTGAACTTGAGTGCAAGGGCGGGGGTCGCAGGACTCGGCGTGGGGCAGCGGCTGAGAAGGCGCCGGGCCCTCCCCGCTAGGAGGCGCGTTCTCCCCACTGTGCGCTCCTCGCCCCTCCCCCAGCGGCAAACACGCAGAACCTGGAACCGCAAAGTCGCTGAGAAGGTCTGAGTACGCCCCACCGATAACTATTTTGTGAGTTACCGACTATCTACAGGGCTTCTTCAAAATTCATTCAGCGCGATCAGCTCCACAGCCCAAGCACTTCGTCTTTTCCTACCCATACGTCCGCAAACGTGCGCTCAGTCTGCGATGTTTCATGGCGCTGTGTCCTATGTCGCCGTGTATCGTCTTTCATACCGTTTATTTAGGCATGAAGATGCTCCAAGGTCAGCCCTAGCTTACAGCGCTCTCTCGCCACTGGGCCCAGTAAGTCACACGAGTCTGGAAACAGCTAAGCTCGAGACCCGCGGCGGGCACGCCCACTCGGCGCGTTGGCAGCCAACAGGCAGCTCACAGTCTCCGAGCCCGAAAACTGCAAAGGACCCAAAGCGGAACGAGCACCTCAACAGGCCAGCTCAGGATTTGCTGAAATGACCAGCACAAACACGGGTTTGGGGCCCAGACACAGAGAAGCCTACGGTTGGGGCCCCAAGGTCAAGATGCGCTGCCGCTGCCCGAGGACCTTGCAGATAAGAACATCGGAAGACTGACCCCCGCCCAGGAGTCGACGGGTGAGCTCCAGCCCAGCCCCTGGCCGGCAGTGTGTGGCTGAGCGCATCGTCCAACCTTCTCAAGGGCGTCGTCCCTTCCGCCTGGGTCTACCTGCTCCGCACAGGTGGCCGCCATCCGCGTGACTGACAGGGCTGAGGCCAGCGCCCCCGTCCAGACTGCCAGAGCTAAACTGGCCGGGGTGCTCAGCTCGGGGCACTGGCCCATGTTCACGGTGTGCCTATTCCCACCTTTGCCAACTTCAAGACGCCTGTGTGGCCTGAGGGTGAAGAGAGCACATTCCGCTGTCAGGAACTGCTACCGGAAGCTTCCGGCACCTCTGCCGCCATCCTGCAGTTCAGTCTCAAGTTACAGATGACAGATCCATGATCACTTTGAAATGATGCCTTAATAACAAAGCAAAGCAAGGCTTTCCGGAGGAACACTTTCCTGTTTGGATGAAAAGATGCACAGTGCCCATTTGTTTTGGCCTTAGGGAAATAAAAGTGCAAACTAATATCCCTAATTGAAATGCGCCAAACACATCTCCCTTCCACTCCTCAACAAAGTAGGTTGCAAGTTTGCAAATTCTCCTTCAACACAGGCACCAAATGAGCTCTCCCTCTCAGACAGGCAGGGATACATCTCTTCACACCAGGCTGCATTTACACAAAATAAAGTTGAGGAACAACTTAAAGCCAGGTAAGTTTCAAATGAATAATTCAACTGAAAGCATTCAGAGGCAGCCGCAAGACAGCCCTCCTTTCCCTGAAGGCTTCACTCAAAACTGCCTTTGGTCTGGAAAGATCTTATCAGGCCCAAGCATTTACAGCATCAGCCTATTCACAGAATAGAGACTTCAAAGAAAAGATCAATGGCCATGAGCGTCCAGCAGAAAGCAGAGAGCCGGCAGCTCAGCTCCAGAAGGATCCCAGGGGACAGGAGCAGGAACAGGGAGAAGAGCGAGAGCACCATGGGCCTGTCCAGGCAGCCGCACTTCCGAGCCCTCAGTATGTGGGGTGCACCTCGGCATCTCTGAGCCTGTGGTTTGAAGTGGGGGACATTTATTCACCCCCCACCTTCTACTACACTGGTCAAGGATTGCCCCAGAGAATGTGCAGGTTTGTAATTTTGCTTCTTTATTGATAGATAATTTATAAGCATTATGTAAGACGCAGGTACTTAAATTATATAATTTAACTTACATAATCTGATATATGTGTATATATACTACCTATGTACAGATGTATTATATGTTTACACACACACACAGACACACACAAAACCCTCACTACAATCACATTTCAAACACATCCATTGCCCCAAAAGTCCATGCATCTTCACCTGAGTCATTTGTGCCACTTCACATCCCCACCAGCTGCAGTTGTGCCTCAGCCTTGCTGACACTTGGTATTGTCAGTCTTTCTAATTTTAGCCATTCAAATGAGTGTGTAGTGCTACCTCCTTGTGTTTTTACTTGCATTTCCCAAGTGAATAATGACGTTGACTAACCTTTCATGTGCTGTTCAGCTACCAACTGACTATCCAATTTGATTACATATCTGTGCAAATATTTTGCCAGCACTTTAATTAGGTTTTTGTCTTCCCAAAATTTAGTATAGGACTTTCCCCCATGTTCTAAATATAAGTTCTTTATCTGATATAAATTTTGTGAATGTTTTCCCCCATTTGTCATTGACCTTTTTTTAACGATACCTTTTGAATAGCAAATTTTTACTTTTGGTGAACTTGAACCAATCTTTTGCTTCCTGTTTTCCGTATTTTCTTAAGGAGATCTTTGTACATACTACAGTGTCAAAGACTTTTCCTAGGTTTTCCCCAGAGTTTTTGTAGTTTTAGATTTTCAGTTAAATCTCTGATCTACTTCAAGATAATTTTTGTGCCGGATGTGTGGTAAGGATTCACATTCATTTTTGTCCCTGTTGGCCAAACACCATGTTAAAAAGCTGTTCCTGTGCCTGTTACATCACCCCATCACCTTGAAGTTGAAATACTCACATAGAGTTACTGCTTTCCTGGTCTTCTCTGTTTTCCTGCAACTTGCTAACTATTATCCCAGTTACTCGGCTCAGTTTAACGTCTGGCTTTGTCCAGGTGTCTGCATTCTCTGCCATCACCTTTCCTGCTGTCGGACACGCCTGTCTGCGCTCTGCTCTGCCCACTGGATCCTCTCGCAGCGCTGAAGCTTGCACTCCGACTCTCAGGGGGTTTCCATACTGCAGCCCATCAGCGAGAGATGCCTCCCCCTTACGGCGTCTCGGCAGCGGCATCAGCGCGCACTGGGCTGACGACTGCCTTGTCGGGGGACTGCGTGGGCATTTAACAGCGACCTTGGCCTCTCCCCACCAGATGGTGGGAACACACCCCAAGTCCTGGCAACAGAGATGCCTCCCGCGGGCAACGCGGGCGGCCTGGGGGACCGCGTTCGTCTGTGCTGTCCCCTCTAGCCAAGCAGCAGTGCTCGTGCACGCGGCCGGCGGCGGCGCCTCCGACTCTCCCCTCCGCCCGGTGCCGGCCGGGTTCCGTCACCCCCGTCGACGCACAAACGAGCAGAGCGCAGCTCCGGACGCCCCCTCCTCCGAGGCCGCTGTCCGCGGGGCAGCGCCACCCGCTGTTCACACCCACTCACGTGTCCTGTGTGTGCGCGCGCGGATGTGTTTTGACCAAGTTGTTCAACAACCAGAAGTAAATTTGTTCATTCCATGGAAGCTCATTGAGATCACTTTAAAGCATTTTTAAGAGAAAATAGCCACTGAAGGATCACCTATTCCTGAGCTATCCGAAGAAAATCTGAGAGATCAAATATTTGATTGCTGTCAACAGTAGTTCTGATGGGGGAGGGGTGTTCTGCGCACAGTCATGGTGACAACTATTGAATATTAAAACATAAAATTAAGAGTTATCAAATAAAAACGTCTCTGTGAGCAGCGAACCAGCATCCACACTCTTCCCACAGCAGGGCATTGAGTGAAGGGGCTTCTGCTCCTTCTGGTCTCCCTCTGCTGTGACTCTGCTCCCACCCAGCAGGGCTGCTGAGACGGAGCGTAAAGACGCCACGGTTGTCTCGGAACATCTCGCTCACCTGCACCTGCTGGTGTTACTGGACGTTTTTATGGCCCTACGCTGAATATGTTGCCACTTTATAAACCTACTTCTCTCTCCATCAAGGAAAGTCCCTGCCAAACACTTTAGAAATTAAGGTCTAAAACACACATCCAAAAGTGAGTGCGTCTGAGGCTGGGAGGGAAACAAGAAGGAACTAAAAGCCAGTTTGCAGTGTGCAGTTCCTCGTCGAACCCTAGTCATGTCAGCATATGGCTTACCTTATGGTTAAAGATCTAGGGGCCGCTTGATTCAGAAAATATTGAGGACATTTTTAGAAATGTTCACAATTCATACATTTTTAAAAAGTGACTTGTTTTTCATGGAAGACAAATGCTTTGTAATCACCATTAGCCAATGTTCTATAGTGTATAAAATGCTTCTTGCTCAACTTGGCATTCTTGGTGGATTTCCCTGAAACGTTTCCAAGAGAATAAACAGAGTAGCAATTAAAGCCGCTGCAATGCATGAGTCTTGTGTCCATTCGTCTTGTTGCTTATAAACAATCTGGAAGGTTCTCTACAGAAAACTGTGCAAAATCATTGTTTCATGAAGAAATGCAATCTGCAACCCAGCTGTGCCTGACACATGGGGGATTAAAAATTCAGCTTTGAAAAGAGGTTGATCTGGATTTGAATCCCAGTTCGATCCTTTCCTGCATGTGCATCCAAGGTGATTTCTCAGCTCCCGTCAGCCTCCGCTTCCCCATGTGGAAATCAGGACATAGCACCACTGCATAGCACCATAGCGATGCCCGTTCTGAAGACTAGGTCCTGGCAGGCCCAGCTGACAATATCCAGGTGACTGTTATTTCTGCTGCTTCTGTTTTTATTATTCAGAGTAGTGCTAAAACTCTTCCATTCGAAGGGGGATTCAAATTATAACGAGAAAGATTTTAAAACTGGAGTCATTTTAAGACTGGAGTCCCTAAGGGGTTCCTCAGGGCTGTGGCCGGGGAGGGACAGGCAGCCCCGACACTGAGGGAGCGACCTCGGCGCCGAGCCCTGCTGGCTGCTTCCGCACGCAGCCTCCCCTTACGCTGCCAGAACGTTCTCGACGCTTGCTGACACCCACCGGGTGTCATCGCCCATCATAAACTTCCTACTCACTGCTGGCACTGTACCCTCTCTGTATTCATAAGCTCAAAAATTCATGAAAACCCCAAAATCACTGTCAAGAGATGCGGGAAGCGCTATCATTCTGTCTGTCTGCGATACAGTGACTGATTTTCTTGCAACAAGTAATGTGAATTTTAAGAACTTAGAGTTTATTATGTATGTCTAAGAAGAAAAAATTAATTTACTTTGTCAACATCTTTATGAGGTAGGGAGACGTAATTCCAGCGCCCGAAGGCGAGACGTGGGCAAGCAGGACTTTGGCCTGGGTGCCCTTGGCTGCCAGCGCAGGCTTGTGCTGGGTGTATGGGGGCCAGGAACGTCACCACCAAGTAGGCTTTATCTGGGTGAGCTCACGTGTAAGGCAACACAACAAAATCTCTAAGGAAAAAGTGGCACTAAAGACATGATGACAATCTTACTTCCCAAATATCTCTTCTTCGGCTCATCGGCCCACCCGTTCTCGGCGCCGCCTCCTGGGCCCAGTTTCCTGACCCCCGTGTGCTGACCCCCGTCTCCACGCCAGCACCCCAAGCGCCTTCTCGACCAGCAGGCGCGGGAGCAGCAGCGTCCGCAGGGCCGGGAGCCGGAGCGCCAGTGCGGCCGCGCGCTCGGGTGGGGCCGGGGCCGTCGCGGCCGTTTGCTCCAGGCTACCGGGGGGCAGGAGCGGGAAGGGCTGGGGCCGCGGGCATCTTACGCCCGATCTTATTCCAGTTACTTTTGACAGGTGTCCAC
The DNA here is from genome assembly GCA_004024925.1 of Scalopus aquaticus. Lineage (NCBI taxonomy): Eukaryota > Metazoa > Chordata > Mammalia > Eulipotyphla > Talpidae > Scalopus > Scalopus aquaticus. The sequence goes on along the minus strand of PVIJ01010798.1, from coordinate 13,659 downwards.
GACCAAGCGCTGTGGACAAGCGCTCTCCGGGAGCCTCCGCGCGGCCTGGGGGGCGCAGGGCTGGTCCCGCTGCCCGGGAGCCCGCACCCCTCCCACCCCCGCGTGGATTCGCCAAAGGGGGTGTGCCCGGTAGCGTCGTGCTCTGGCCACAGGCAGCAGAGGCCCGACAGGCCTCTCCCTGGGGGGCCGCCTCTCCACGGCAAGGCAGCAGAAAACACGGAGACGCGCTCCGGGGGCCTGGGCCGCGAGGTGCCGTCTCCCTGCACCACCCCCCCCCCGGCAGGGGTGTGGCAGCGCGGACACCCGCGGGGGCAGCCCCAGCGCGGCGGCCTCGGGGCCGCAAGAACACGTCAGAAAATACGACTTAAACTGAAAGCGCCACGGCAAGCACAGCGGCCACTGAAAGAACCCTAAGCCGCCCAGAAACTGAAAACTGGGGACTCCTGTCTGCTTCCTCCAAACAAAGCCGCGAGGCTCACCTTGCACGCGCCGCCCTGCAGCCCCGGGAACGGCCGGACGCCGCCAGCGGGAGGGGACAAATGGCCAACGGACCGCCTAACGGGCGCATGTTCCAGAACAGTGACTGGAGATGAATTTTTTTTAAAAAGCTGAGGGTTTTCCTTCATAATATACAAAAATCTGAACATTAAAACGTGGGAAATGAGAACAAAGCAGAGACAGACTCGCCACCTGGTCAAGCCCGCCCGGAAGAGGGGCGGACGTCACCCTGGTCTAAACTGGGAAGGATGAGTCTGGGTCCCCAGGGGGAAGGAGGAACCCGCAGGCCAGGAGGCGCGTGGGGGACGGAGGCGACCGGGAGACGCCGCCGGGCCGCACCCGCCGCCCGTGTCAGGCCCCTCCCCCCACACCCAGGCGGCGCAGAGACCAGCACCGCCAGGCCCCGCCCCCGGGCACGCTGGACTCAGCTCGGGGCCTCCGTCGGGCCGGTCTGCTGCCCATGGCCCTGACGCTCCGCCTGCCCCGCCGCCGCCCTTCCCCTCCACAGGCGAGACCAAGCCCAGCCCCAGGCACACCGGCCTTTCTCTGCAGCTGCTGTGCATGCTGACCTGAGCCGCTGACCGGCGTCTCCGCTGCCAGCTGCACCAAAGGCCCCGGGGACCAGCCCACCGCCCTGCGCAGGTGGCCGAGACAGCAGCCGGTGGCCACCGGCTGGCCCTGCGCTGCGCCGTCCTGGCGCCGGGGACCAGGGACCCGCTGTGTGCCCGCGCTGGCTCCGGGCTTGTCTGCGCCAGGGACGTGCACAGAGTCTGAACGTTGGCTCGCGACGAGGGTGCCCTCCACACCCTGGTACCTGCCGCCCCCCCCAGGACAGGGCCCCTGCACCTTGGGGCACAGGAAGCAGCGCGGGGGACCCAGCCTCCCTGCAAATGGGCAGCCGGCTGCAGACACCCGAGTGCGGGCAATACCGTTTCTTTCTTTTCAGATTACTTATTTATGCACACAAGAGCTGGGGCGCAGGCCAGAGGTGTGGTATGGTGAGAGGACTCCCCAGAGACAGAGTGGGGAGCAGAACAGGCGGATCCACCGAAATCCACTGCTGAGGGGCAGCGGGAGACAGGAGGGGTCTGCTGCGCCCTGTGGGGAGCTCCCTGGCTGGGGATCGAACTCATGCTGCAGCGGCTGCAGACGGATCCATACGCTGAGACTCAACCCCTGCACTTTTCATTCACTGAGTTCGGGTGCAGTGAGACATGCAGTGTCCTGGCAATCCCTGGCTGGGACCCCTTCCCACCTACCCCCCATCCTGATGCGCCTGTGCCTGGGAGCCGCCTCCTTAGTGACCGGCTAACCCAGAGCCACTCTTACTGTGTAGGATTTTTAGCCAGACAGTGCATTTGGAATAATTAGTCTTACTGGCTTGGAGCATGATGAAAACCTTTAAGTAGTAAACCACCTTGGACAACAGTGTTACGGTAACTCAGTTTAGCTGTGTACTTAAACGCCAGCTAAACACCCTGCGGAAACAACAGCACATTCTGTGGCTCACAAAACCAGGTTAAGGAATTTCAGAAACATTTAGCTTTTCTAAACGATTGAACAAGCCATACATAAACCGAAACATCACTGCATTATTTTTATCACTATGATAAAACCAGGGAAATCATGCTGATAAAGTCAGGCATCCATCATTTAAACTCAAAATTACTAAACCAGTATGAGCTGCTTAAAGATTCTCCTAGAAAAGGAATAGAGCTCAACTATTTTCAACATTTATATACTACATATATATTTTCTGTTTTCCTAATGTGATTTTCTTACAAAATTCCCAAGCTGCAGAGAGGTGTAAACAAAGCAGACACTCACGAGCTCGCGCGGCCCACGCTGAGCTCTCACTTGTGTTTGCCATCTGCTCGGCCGCCCTGACGCCCACTCAGCTCCTCACAGACTGGAGCCCGACTATTAACGCCGCTCTGGACTTCACTCCACTCCACCGTCCAGGTCTACTCAGAAGGGCCAAAGCACTCAGTTGCTCTTTCCCTTGAGATTTGTCTGACGCCAGTCCCGTTTCTGGGCCTAGCCTGTAAACCGCAACCCATCTCATGACGTCAGAGCTCTCTTTTTCCCCGTGAACGATGGGTCTTCAGCCCACATGTTTAAAGTTTTTGTTTCTTTTGGGGAAATTTATGAATTCTCTCATTTTAAATTTTATAGGCCATAACAATCTTAATTACTCAATAGAAACAAGAGCTGTGCTCAGTTTAAGAAATTTAGCATCTAATCCATCAACCTGTCCTGGAGACGGGGTAACATCAGTCTGCTCACGAAGGCCTGAGAACACGAGTCGCTGTTACACCCCACGCACAGGGCCTGCAGGGTTCGCCGTTTCTCCCCCACCGCGGCGGTGCTGGCTGGGCCGTGCAAGGGGAGCGATTTCAAGTCCAATTCCTGCGTGTTTGCACGGAAACCCCTTGACCAGAGGTATTTGCCTATTTCTGTGGGATTTTCTTACTTTCATAAGAGGAGTGAGGAAAACCGCATACTCCAAAGTATGCAGATTTCTGGGAGAGAAATGAAAACAAGCCGGAAGCCATCTTTTTACTCAGAAATACTCAGGGTAATGTTTTAACTGATACCTAAAAGAAACAAAATCCTCTTGTGAAGTGATTGCAGCACATGAAAATTCAGTCAGCCTTATTATTTACTGGGGAAAGCAAGCAAGACTTCAGCGGGAGACCACCCCCCACTAACTCCATGGCCCACGGGAAGACCGGCTACATTCCAAGTCCCCGGATATGGGACATTTTTCCAAATAAATGAACGGCAATGGCACCCCCAGACCCAAAAGTGACCCCCACACACATCGCACCCCGCGGGGGGGGTCCATTTGGGTAGTCGGAGGCCGGTGCCACACCTCACACATGCAGAACTCCCCAAGGGCATGTTAGATGGTTTCCTCCTGGACAGTCCAGCTTTGTTTTGATTTTTCAAAGCAAAGTAGACCCTGCCTGCCTCACCAAAGGGTTTCCCGGCCAGTCACTGTGACTCGCAAACTTTCTCAGTTTCTGGGAAGTAGATCCAAAGAACTGGACCAAAACTTCCCAAATACTACTAACTACACTTAAAATCCTATTGCTTTACTAACACGGTAAGTTTAGAAAGGGTCGGAAATATCAAAATGTTGTTCATTTTAATAACATGCCTTCCAGTACATTACTTTTAACAGACATTGTTTAATATGTGACATATATTTTTCAAAAAGAGTAGAGCAGCAAACTTAATTCATTAAAATTATAAAATGCTTGCTATAAGCAGAACAGGCAAAGTCACTCGTCACTAGTGAAGCTTATTTTCAGTCAGGTGAAGTCTGCCTTCATGTCTCCGTTAAACACCTCGGGCGCACTCTCCGTCACAGCCACGCCCCTCCGGCCCAGCACTGAGAAGGCGCCGCCGCCGCCGCAGCCGGCCTGACGGTCTCCGGGGCCTCTTCCAAGAAGGCAGGCGAGAGGCAGCTTCCTCCTGCAAGGCGGAGCAGGGCGCCTCACGGACGGGCACGGGCAGAGCCGGCCACGACTGCGGCCGTTCTTAAAGGAATTATTCTTAGAAGTGGAACTCGTGCACAGAAATTACTCTCGGAGAGTTCACAGGCAAGTTGAGAACCTGGGCCACATTCTTCCCCAAGTTAGGGTGCCCACACTGCCTATTAGCCAAGGCGGGACACCAGGGGGGCAGAAGGGGGACCCCAGTGACCGTCGGCGGTGACAGCGGAAATGCAGCCTGCGCCGCACAGCCCACGAACCTGGTGACCTCGCGGAACTCTCCCGTGTCCGTGCAGCCCTTGGGAAGCCCTCGTGCGCCCCAAGAGATACACGTGTCCCCTTCAAGGACCTCTGCTCCTGGACAAACACGGGGCCTGACGACAGAGTCGGGTGTCGCCCGCGCGAGGCGCCTGCACAGCTGCTCCGCAGTCAGGGGCACCAAGCCGCGCTGGACGTGCGTCCAGGGCCTCGGCGGGTGACCAGGGGCGAGGCGCCCACAAGGGCCCTGAAGGAAGCGGGGAGCGGCCCGGGGTCCGCAGCCTCCTTTGCAGAGGACTCGTCCCGCTGACGCATCTTAGTCCGGGTGGCCGCGGTGCTGCAGAGGCCCCTGTGCGCGTCCCCGAGGCTGTGTCCGCGCCCCGCCGGGCCCACGGCCTCCCCCGGAGCCAGCGCACGAGGGCGCGGGAGCGGGCAGCCAGCTCGGCCACGACTGTCTCCTTCGACGGGCCCGCGCCGCCGCCGCCGCGTAGCTCCGGAGTCCGCAGAGGCCGCGCACAACACCGAGCGTCGCCAGGGCCTTCTCACTGACTCGTGCCGCAGGGAGAGGGCCGCGCGGCTGAGCGCGGGGCTGAGGGGGCCCGGGGCGCGGCGCAGCGATTTAGCATCCGAACACCAGCTGCGGCGGGCTGCAGAGTCAGCGTCCGTTTCGGGACAGTGTCTCCTGGCAGCGCGCACGGCGAGTTTCCCGGGGGCTTCGGACGCGCTGATGGGCGTGCGGTGCGATGGGCGCGCGGTGGACAGCGCCTTCGTCCCGCCGCGCAGCCCCCTCCCGCCGCTGCCGGCCACTCCCGTCACTGGAATTTGAAGCAACAGGAACAGAAAATTCCCTGGTATGCGTGCTAACGTGCAGGCGCAGGGGAATACACACACTCCTACCGAGGCGGGCTGGGCATGCTAACTGCAGATAAATGCACAAATAAAGTGTCTCTTCTCTCGGATCTTTACCCACTGGCTTGGGCCTAAGTTTCAGGAGACAACACTGAGCACTTTCCGTGCCGGGACCCCGCGGAGTCAGAGCCACAGGCCTCCCCTCGTTGGAACACCCCAGCTCGTCCTAGGGGAGACCACCAGACGCTAGTTGTGACCAAAAAGGCACCGCCTTTGAGACACACAACAAACGCACAGAATTTCATGACAGGATCAGAGCTGCAAGCAAAGACGGGCTCATTCGTCTTCCTGCACGTTTTTCTGCCACACTGGGCCGAGCGCAGTTGCCAGCAAGTCGTCACAGTAAGTGGGCCCCGGCGATGCCCCCCCAGCCCGGAACGGTCGGAGCGAGGCCGGCGGCCGCCAGGGGCGCCTCCCCAAACGCCGCGGCTGTGCTTCCCCTCCTCGAGAGCCTTCTCCTGCCTCCCACTGTCCACGCGGGCACCGCGAGCCGGCAGCGGCTCAGGACCGGCCTGTCCTGGCAGCCGCGGTGAGGGTGGCAAGCGGGGCAGGCTGTGTCCGGCTGCTCGCGCCCCAGCGCTCTCAGCGGGCGCAGAGGCTTCATTCGGGGTGCTCCGCCGCACACGGCCCCTGCGCCTCCAAGAGAGGCGTTCCCGCTCAGAGCGAGCGCGGGGCCTGTGCCCCCCTCCCCCTCTCCGAGGCCCCCCACCCCTCCCGGCGTTGAGGCGGCACGTCCGGCCCTTTCCGGAGCCGTTCTGCCTAGTCCTAGGAACACTCCCATCCAGCCGGGCGGGCTGTGCGCGGCGCCCAGCATCTGTCCCAGCAGACACGGGCGGGCGTGTCACGGCCGGGAGCCCGGGACAGAGGGTCTGCCCTGGAGAAGCCCGCAGCCCGGTTTGGGCTCCGGCAGCTCTGTGGGCGCGAGGGCGGAGAGGAGGGAGCGCGCGGTCTGCGCCCACCCGCCTGGCGTCCTGTTCGGGCGGAGGCGGGCGTGGGGCCGGCCGGGAGCGCGGCCCGGCGCTGGGCTCGGGGAGGAGCTGCCGCCACGCGCTCCGCCGGACGCCAAGCTCAGCCATCCTCACACTGGCCCCGGCACGCACCTTTCCAGTTCGCTACCGAAAACCCAAAAGGAACTAACGGAAAGAAGGATTTTCCCAGATCCGTTGCCGACAAATGTGAGCGCGGAAGCCGTGCTGGCACCGCTTCGCTCGCGCATCGTGGGAGCCGGGAGCGGGGCCACCCCGGCCTGCCCCACGCTGGCCCGGCCACGCCTTGGGGCGGCTGGGAGAAGTGAACAAGCCGGGCATGTTTGGCGCGTGAAGGCGGAACCCGCAAACTGCGATGGAGGCGCACGCCCAGGCCGGAGTGCCGCGTAGAGTCCTGATGTAAATGGCACTTTTCTTTCAGTAAGATAATTCGTGCGGAGTCATGGAGTTCGACCCCCGCGGGCGCGAGGCGGGGCTCCGCATCGGGCAGCGGGCGCTGCCGTCACCCACGCGCAGGCGGAGGCAGGAAGTGGGCCAGGGCTACACGCGAGACCAAGGGGTGCCCACGGCAGAGCCCGCGGCCTCACCAGGCTGCGGCTGCGCGCCGCTGGCTCCGGCGTTGCCGACAGAGGCGCGCGGAGAGCAGGGTGCACAGTGTTCCTCACCGGGACGCGCCCAGCACTGCGCCGGCGGCGGGCACGCCGCCTCCTGGCCTGTCAGGCACAAGGCGGGAGGGGCTCCCTCGCCTTCCCGCTTTGTGGGGCTCTGCAGGACCCCCAGCAGTCCCGCTGCCACGGGTAGCTTCCGCGGTCGCTGAGATCATCGACCCACTGTACCTTCTGGCAGCTTCTCCCGAAGCACCAAGAGGACAGGGCAGAGGGCGGTCAGGGGCACGGGCACCCAGTGGGGCCGTGGAGCCCACGGGTGAGGGCCATGACAGGCAGCCCCAGGCAGAGCCCTCTGTGCCGCAGCGCGCCCCGTGAGCGCGCAGGGCAAGAACAGTCTCACAGACGGGCCTCCCGCGATCAGCACGTGGCTTTGGACGGCGCTGTGGCTCTGTCTGCCCCCTGATGCTGGCGGGGACTTGTTTTTTCCGTGGGAAAAGGACTTGCCTCGCTTAAAATGAGAAATTCTGTTCCACTGTCAATTCTTCTCAAAAGTATTACTGTAAGGTTTCTCTCGCTAAAAATAGGAAGCTGAATTCACTTAGGATCAAAGACGGGTTTCTTCTAGAAACTCCCAAGTTTGACTTAATTGGGTGGAGGAGGTTTTAATATTTTTAAATTGGAAAACATAATTAAATGGCAGAAAGTGGAACAAGGAGGGAAATACATTCTAACAAAATAAAAATCTATAGCTATACAGGTCAAGCATGGAAAACTTGACTTCGCTGAGAGTAAGTTACAGCGGCAAGCTCAGCCGCAGAGAGACAGAGAGTGGCGTCGCTCTGAGGCCGCCCGTGGCGCGACCTCTGTCTTCGCTTTCTTCACGCGTGTGCTCCGCCGTGGCCCGTGTGCCCTCCATGGGGAGCTGGCAAGGCCCGTGTTCTGTAGCCTTTCGTTCCCGAGTCACGGGAAACATCTTCGGCAGGCTCTCCCTGTGCTCCTTATTGTGAAATATGCTGTCCTCGGTACTCTGCTGCTCCGGCTGGCTGGGCGCCACAGCCGAAGCTTCCCCCGCCGCCGCCGAGTGCAGGCTGACCCTCTGGCTCTCCCTCCCCCCCCTCCCCGCTCCCATCCCACACCGGGCGTCCTCACGGGCTCTGGCCACGTTCCGCGGGTTAAGACAGACACCTCGAGTCCCTCGTGTGAAGAGCTCCGCAGCGAAGCTCATCAGTTACTCCACACGCAGAAGTAGCTTCCAAAAGCGCTGAAGGAGAAAGCGCGCGAGGTGCTCACCGACATCACGATAAAGAGGCCTTTGGAGACGCCACCCCCGTGCCAAGGGAAATAGAAGCAAAAATGCACAACTGCAATTATCTCACATTAAAAAGCTTTTACACAATGAAAGAAAAAATAAGCAGATGAAAAAGACATCCCGAATGGGAGAAAATAGTCACACGACAGAGAAGAGAAAAGGGGTTAATATCCAAAAAATATGTTAAAACAGAATTCAAAAGAGAAAAATAAAAAGCGCTTGATAAATGGGCCGCAGATCTGAAGAGACAACTCGGCGAAGCGGAATCCCAGGAGCCGCAGCGCGTGAGACGCCCGTCCTCGCCTCCAGAAGAGGAGACCCCCGAGTGCGGCGGGCGTGAGAAGAGGCGCCTCGGGCGCTGGCGGGAGGGGGCGCTGCGGCCCGAGGGCCAGTGAGACTCCTCCGACCAACGACGGAAACGCCCACGCCAGCCCCCAGCCAGCCGCTGCCTCCCGGTTCTCCAGGGAGCACGAAGCGCCGCGCCGAAGACTCCGCCGAGGTGCCCGCGAGCCGGCAGCCCCGACACAGGACGCCATTTCCAACAGAGAGGAGGGAATTCCAGAGGCTTACGAGCAGCAGAGCGAGTCAGGATTAAAACAAACCCTGGGCTTTTACAGAGTGGTCCATTTGGCCAGGGAGAGACAGAACTAGGGGGCCATCGCTGAGGCTGAAAGCGGGCGCACAGTGAAAAACGGATAAGGGGCCTAGTGGGGCGGTTGGGGGCTGAAAAACGGATACTTAAAAGAAAAAAAATCTTGAAAGGAAGCGCGCGGTGAGCGAGAGGCCTGCCGGCCTGAGGGCGGCTCGGGGCCAGGGACCGGCCCGGCACCAGACAGTGGCCGGCGGCTCAGCTCGGCACGCCGGGGCTGGGAGGAGGCGGCACACAGAGCCCGCAGCGCATCCGGAGCTGCCCGTCGGGGCCAGGCGTCCCTCACAGGCGCTGCGAGCGCGGCGCTCTCCCCCGAGGGGCTGCAGGCCCGGAGGACGGGCAGTGGCCGCCGCGCAGCGTTTCTCGAGTGTGACCGCCACGCGGAGGCCCGGCCCGCCGTCCGGGACAGACATGGAGACACCCGCAGGCGTGGGCTGCCCGGGCCAGCGGGCGGGGCCTCCGGGGGTCCTGGTGCGGTCTGCTGCGGGCCGGGCCTGTGGCCGGCCGCCCTCTCCGCCCCGACCCCAGCCCCACCGGGCGGGGCCTCTTCCCCGAAGGCCGAGAGCTGCGGGCGCGGGCACAGACGGGCGGGGGCTACGGGTCAGGTGGAGGCCGGCGGCCACCGAGCCTCGACGAGGACTCACAGCAGACGCCCCGGGAACGAGCGCCCCTCGGAGATGCACGCCGCGCCGCCGGAGGCCCAAGCCCAGGTTCGGGCGTGGACGCAGATGTTTCCAGAGCAGGTCGCCTGCCTTCTCCCAGGCCCAGGCCCAAGCCCATCGCTCCCCGCTTCTCACTGGAAAATAAATCGATACGAAAATAAAAAGAGAATCTTTACTCATTCGGAAAGCTCAATAACAACGAAATCGCATTCGGGGCACGCCGCCGTGCGGACAGAGGGCGGCGAGCAGTCCCCGTGGCCCCTCTGCAGCTGGCACCGGGCCAGGGCGCTACGCGACTGACTTGTTTTCCAGCATCTGAGGCGCTGGCCTCATGCCAGACCCCTGCGTGTCTGTGTGTGTACGCCCGGGGAAAGCTATCCTCACTGGGCCAGCAGCCGGGGTAAATCAGCCTGGAAAGCAGCCTGGAGCGGAGGAACACTGAGGTCCGTGCGCCCAGCAGCCCACGTCAAGGGCCCTGTGCAGCGGCGAGAAAGGCGGACCGGCGGATGGACCGAGCGCATCCCAAATGCCCAAGCGAATCGGCGCTGGAATCCCCAGGGCGCTCGGAGCCCAGAGGCCCGGGCGGCGAAGCGCCCTCTGCCGGGCCCTCGCCGCTCGCCCTCAGAGCCGAGTCCGACCCCAGCCCAGCTGGTGAGCTCCCGGCGGCTCCTCCCGGGGCGGCCTCCACCCCTCGCGAGGGATCTCCTAGTCCGGGAGGCGGTGCCTGGGGCTTCCGGCGGGGAAGGCGCGCGTGTGGCACACCGCGTGGGCCACCGAGGCCGCGGTGCGGCTCCGGGGGAGGCTGAGGCCCCAGCTCACCGCGCAGGGGGAGGGGCGCACCCCTCCCTGCTGGCCGCTCTCGCCGCGTCCTCCCCTCCGGGGCTGGAGCAGGGGCCTCGTTGCTCCTGGGCCACCTGCCTCGGGTGTCCCCGCTTGAGCAGCGCCGCTCCTCCCCGAGAACGGCGCATTTTCCAATCCAGATCTGGACAAATAAGCCACATACTTTACGCAAGCCGCGACAACTCTGTGAGCTGAGCTGCAGTTGGCCACCCTGGTCCTGGATGAATTTCAAAATGCTGCAGGATATTGCCTCTTCTTCCTCATTTATTCACCAAATTGTCCCATCCTGTAGAGTTTGCACGAAACATCATAAAACTTTAAAACAGCTTTAACAACTTATCTAGGTCTCACTGTTTGGAGGCACTGAATTAAAAAAAAAAAAACCCAAGAGGTTTTTCTTTAACCTCTTTACTTAATGAGGCGAGTCTGATTTTATTCCAGGTGGGAGAACACCCGGGGAGGCCTCCTTCCAGGTCTCATCCGCCTGATGCGACCCGGCGCACGCAGAGCCTGGGGACATGCAGCTCCTGTGGTCCGGCCAGAGCCCCGGCAGCTCCCGCCAGTTTGGTCTGAGCTACTGGAGAATTCTCTGGTCCCTTTTCCCCTGTTGTGTGCAAAAAGAAAATGCCTTTTGCATGTTGGCTGTGTGATCTCTCAGATCTGCTTACATTTGGAAACAAACGTAATGAGGTTACATTTGGACTAATTTCCATAAGTAATAAAACCAAATCGCGTTTGCGCAGGAAGAAGAACTAGGCGAAGCGGAAGACTCTCTGCAAGCTCGTCTCCCCGGCTCGCCTGCTCCGCCAGACCACCCGAGCGATCGTAATAAATGCCCCGGACTGACACAGGGCGCGGGTGACATTTAGCTTCTGGTCCCTCCTCACATTGTCAGACGTGTCTGCTGATGAAGCAGGGCTCCTCACAAACCCCGCGGCGTAAGGTGACCGGGACCGCTAAGCGGCCGTGGTGTGCGCGTTCTCCGCGTTTCTTTTGCAGGTGCACTAAGCTGTCTGCGCGTGGGTTTCTCATCTCTAAAAGTAGGCGCTCGCTACAAAGGCAGCAGTCTAGTGGGTGCAGCCAGAATCCCAGCAGAGTGGAAATGTGGGATGCAGAAGGACACTTGGAAATGGAACGTGTTCTCTGGAGAGGCTGTGCCCTGTGGTGGAAAGAGCAAACCCCGGCGCCTGACAATACCAGTTTGCCTCCCCACATCAAAGCTCGCGACAGGGCCCGGCGCCCAGTCCGCCGAGGAGACGGCGGCCGTCTCTCCTGAGGCGGCGTGAGGTCGTGCAGCCAGGCTCAGCAACGGCTGCAAGAGGCGGCGCTGGGAGCAGTTTGGGGCACACGGGGCGCTCCCCCATCTCTGATTCTCCTGTCAGGCAAAGTGACTTTTCACGCATGCGTTCACGGGCGCTGTAGCTGAGGCCCGGAGGCCGCGGTGCCCCTGCGGCCAGAGCTGGAAACAGCGCCGGTGCCAGGACGTGAGTGCACAGGCGGCGCAGCCACGAGAGTGCCACGGTGCCAGCTTCCGCCGCACGGCTGGGCGCGAGAGGAGTGCACGAGTGACAGGTCAGAAGCAGACAGACCACGGCTAGGGACTCGCGCAGTTGTGGGACATCAAGGGAAATAAAAACCACCGAACAAACAATAAAAACAGACCCTGCTGATGACAGTAGGTCGTGGTGAGGTGGGGGGCGGCGGGAGGCGCGCGCAGGAATCTGGCGTCCGTGTCTGTCTCCGCCGCGCAGGCCCTGCGGCAGCCCCCCGCGCCCCGATTCCGGCCGTGCAGACGGCCGTCTCGGCCCCTCTCGGCAAAAGCAAACCGAATCTTTCGGGGTTTGTCTGAGGCTTTGTCGCCAGCGGCCCCTCAGCGGGAGCTCATTCCCCAAAGGCCACGTGCTCCCAGGTCCCCGGGCCGGTGCTCCCACGCCGGTGCCCTGTGTGGGCCGCGCCGGCCGCTGCCCCCATGTCCGGTGGGCGCATGCACACCGACGGCCCCGCCTTTGGGCGAAAGTTCGGACTCACTGAAAAGGAGACTGTGCTAAAGCGCGCCAAGTAAGGATTCGGGAGGAGAGGGGCTGTGACTCACAGAAACCCGAGCAGTGGCGGCGATGAGACCTCGTTGTCCCAGTCCGGGAGACTCCTCCATCTGCTCCCCCACGGCAGCTCCTGAAAGCCAGCGTGCAGCTAACGCAAGACTCGTGTGGCCATGCCTGCGTGCGGCATGTGTGCCGCTGTCTCCGTGCCCGTGTATGTGCGCGTGTGGTGCGCACGGGCTGAGGGTTTGCACCACCCGCGCTGCCCCTGGGCCAGACGCCCGGGGAGGATGAGCAAGGAAGGCGAGACCCCAGCCCCGCAGCAGAGCAGCGAGGACTAGCCGGGAGGCGCCTGGTGAGCCACGGCCAGGCCGGGGGAGAGGCTTTCCCTCTCGAATCTCTGCAGTGGTTGTCAGGCGGGTGATGGCTGATGTAGTGTTTCTGCTGTTTTGGTTATAGAGAACGCTCTACTCTGGCTATAAAGCAGATACAATATTTTTGTGTCTCTTGAAGTTAGTCAAAAGAATAAGCAAATAATTCCTCTAAGACCTAAATAAGAAATTAATTTATGTGAAAGCAAAATAAAAACCCGCCTCAATATCCTCAGCATGAGGGACGTTCCAGCACAGAGGGAAGCGGGCGGCCGGGGAGGCTGTGGTCGCTCCCGGCGCCCGCGGGTTCGGGCTCTCGGCGGGAGGCGCCCGCGCGCGCGCAGCTCGGCATTGGCTTAGCTAACGCGCGTTACCTCTCCCAGGGGAGCGCGCACGCCTCGTCACATTAACTTAATACTACAAGAAGATGGCTTTTCTAGCAGCAGAACTTCGAGCGTCAGCTAAGAGGACGTGACTCGGCAAGTGCGCTCAGCTCAGTCCTCTCAAGCCTCTGAGAGGCGGCCTGGAGCCGGGTCCCGGGCAGAGGCGGGAACGCGGGGCCCGGCCGGGAGTGCAGCCAACAGGGCCGCCCGGCGCGCAGAGAGGTCTGCACATGGCGCGTGCCGCTGCCGCACCGACACCCAGACGAGCTGTGGGCGGTGAGGAAAGGGGGCAAAAGGGGCGGCGAGGCGGGAGGGCAAGCTGCGGCGGGACCCCGAGCGTGGGCCGGCTGGGCCGGGGCTGCGCAGCGCCCCCTCACAGCGCCCGCCGCACACGCACGCGCACAGCTCGTGTGGCCTCGCTCGCCTTTCTTGACTTCGGCCATCTGAGGCCGAGGCCAAGAGCGAAGTGAACACGGCCGGGGGACCAGGGGGCGCCTGCCAGACGCAGGCAGCGGGGCTCGGCCCTCCCGCGCACGTGCGCGTCGCCGCGCCCGGACGGTCCGCATTGTGTCTTCTTCACCCGTGTGCTGGCTCGCGCCGCTGCCCATGATTTGGGGGTTCAAGCTCCCTCCTCTTCACCTGACACC
>PVIJ01010797.1:37065-58295 GCA_004024925.1 Scalopus aquaticus | reverse complement strand
AATGTCTTTAGAGAGTATCTGTGTGGAAGTGGCGTGCCTGTCTAATGAGAGTATAGGTCTGATATTGATTCCTTCTAATTTATATTTATATATATATAAATATATATATATATAATACATAACAATAAATATATATGGGTATAAATTAGAATATATATTCTCTATATATTCTAATATATATACATATATATATACATATATATATATATATATATATATATATATATATATATATAGTAAGCAGTGGTGTATTTCTTCTTAGTTCCCTGGAAATGGATTTCTAGGTGGCCTCCAACTTCCCACAAATATAAACAACCGCGTGAAGAACATCCTCAAACAAGTACATTTGTGAGAATTGCTTTTTAGATTGATATATTTAAGAAGGATTTTTATATAAAAAAACTATTTTTTACAGATATATTTTTTTACATATATTTGCTTTGAGTAAAATGTGACAAAAAACTGTAACTAGATAGCTTTGTTTACCAATTTAGTGCTTCATTATTCTTCCATTCACACATACAGTACCAAACATACAGTACCAAACATGGGACATTCCAGATTTTCTTAGTTGAATATTATAATACCTATATATGTTGTTTATAGATTGCAGATCTATAACTATTAAATTTGAATACTTTTCATTTGCTTGATTGAATTTTGTGTTTCAACTTTTCTAATCAGGCTACTCATCTGTTTGTCAGTTGTTCTATTAGGTTACAGAGATGATTGATAGATAGCAGATAGATTAGATAGGTAGATAGATGTATAGTTAGATATTTAGATATACATACACATATTAAGATTTTTGCTTATCCTAATGTTATTAACTTCTTTATTTTAGGTGCTGCAACTATCTTTCATTACTATTTTATTGTTATTCAATCTGTGTTTTATTTCATTAAAAATTACCCTTATGCTTGATAGCATAAAAATCATGTATTTCTTGTTATTTGTACTTAAGGATTTTGTTAGATATTTTAACACTTGAGTACAATAATAGTATTTTACAATTTCTTTTACTCTCTGAGTTCCCTTATTTATTTTTGTTCCTCATTCACATGGAGCCTTTGTTTCATGTACAAATTTAGTATATTATTTAGTACGTTATTATTTTCTCTTTAGTAATGCAGTTTTTTCAATGTCTCACACACTGTCCATACAATTTTCATTAAATATAAATGTATGTATTCTCAATGATCCTTGATCCTATCTTAATGTTACATATTTTTTATTGTTGTTCTTGTATCTATCTTACACCAATAATTATCTTCAGATTCTTACTACTTTTTAGGACAAATTCTCTTTAAGATCTTTTGTCGTTGCCTTTTGATGCTTATTTCTTATTATTCATTCAGCTGTCCATGACCTTACACTATACCATATAATTTTTCTTGGATAGATATATCAAACTCATCAAAAATTTAGATGGAGGGCCTCCCTGGTGGCGCAGCGGTTGAGCGCTGCGCTGTGGAGCTATCGGCAGCGCGATGAGAGTTCGACACCCGGCCAGGGAGAATCCCACATGGTGTGGCAGACCTTTCCTGCCTTGCCCGCTGCTCCCCTCAGCAGTGTATTTCTGATCTGCCTGTTCTTCTCCCCACTCTGTCTCTGGTGAACCCTCTCACCACCCCACACCTCTGGCCTGTACCCCAGCTTGTATGTATAAATAAATAAATCTTTAAAAAAAAATTTAGATGGAAATGTGATTAATATTGCATTGCATATATCAGCATACTTAAAATATTAAGTTGAACAAGCTTTCCTTTATATAGACCACATGTTATGTCATTTCTTAGAATTACACATGGCTTTATATATATTGTGTATATTTTCATTTAAGTAAATTCCTATATTCTATAGTTTTTTGGTTGCTAATGGAGATGCCTTTAATAGTATCTTCATTTTATAGTCTTTTATAAAGACTGTTATTTTTATTGATACATAGTAGAAGCACATTTAAACAAACTGATTCTAAGTGTACACTTGGATGAGTTTGACAAAGGCATAAACCTGTGTAACCTACACCCATAACAATATATATTTTCTTTATTCCATTAATCTTCCATTAGCAGTCAATTCTCACATTTCTAAAGCAAGCACTGATCTGATTTCTAACATCATTGACTATGTTTGTCTGCTCTCAAATTTCATACAAAATAAATTATGTCTCTACGTGCCTGACTTCTTTCATTTAGCTTAATATCTGACTTTATCCATGTAAGTGCATATACCAATAGTTCATTCTTTCTATTGCTAAGCATATCTCATTGCATAATTAGAGAAGGTGTTTTATTTGTTTTACTGTTATGGAAATACGGGATATTTCAAGTTTGAGTAAAATTACTATGAATAATATTTATCTTTGCATAAGGTTTAGTATGAACATATTTTCATTTCTTAATTCTATATATGAAATTGATCAATTATAGAGTAAGTTACTGCTTATAAGCATTTTGCAACAGTTTTTTAACTTTAGTCTTTTTAATTTCCATCTCTAAGAATGTTCAGATTGTTCCATATTCCCATAAATATTTATTATTGTCAGATATTTGATACATATATTGTCTTCTCTACTTTAAACATTAAAAATCATACAGGTGTCACTAAGAACTGTTAGAACTAGATCCCATGAATTCCAGAATGTTAGTTTCATTATTATTCAGTTTAAAATGAATGTTTAAAATTCTTATTTTGATTTTTTCTTTGACCCTTGGATTATAGAGATGAGTTTTGCCTAATTTTCAAACACTTAAGGTTTTTATAAAGATCTCAATGATTCTAATATTATAAATTTGTATGATCATTCAGAGAACATTATTTGTATGATTTAAAAAGCTATAGAGAGCTATTATTTGGTTATTTTTAGTTAATGTTATATATACATTGGACAAGAATGTACTGTACTGCTTTTATGTGGTGAGGTTACACACACACACACAAACTCACACTGGTCATTTGTGTTGTTCAAATTATATATGTTATCTTAGATTTGTTTACTTTTTTTTGTTTCAGTTATTGACAATGCAAGGGTAAAGTCTGCAACTATGTTTGTGGATGTGTTTATTTCTCCCCTAAATTCTGTCATTTTTTTCTTTTATCTGGAAGTTATTTTTACTGAGTGCATATATATTGTACTTTTTTCTTTTCAAATAAATTTTTTGCTTTATTGAGATATCTATTGGGGTTATATTTAGACTAGCAACAATTTCCTGGATATAGTTTTTTAGCTTCTCTGAGATAGAGGTATATTTCTCTCTGATAGATAATTTCCTAAGACGTTCTTAGAGGCTTATAATTATTTTATTACTTTATTAAAAATTGCACCTGAGCGCTATCATTTAACATATTTAATTTTATGTGTACACTTTTTTTTAATTAAGCTTTTTAAACCGCAATTTGTCTGGTCTCCATTACTCTCCAAATGTCCAAGTTTCTGTGTCTCATTTTTTTTCTTTTAAAGACAAGTTTAAAATACTAACTCAGTAACTTCACTACTAAAATCTCATCATTAATTTTATTTCCCTCTTAATTTATAGCAAGCTATTATCCTTCCTGTCTCATTCCCTTTTTCTACATTTGTTTGTAGCTTTCATTTTATACTCGTACTTATTTTTACTTATTATCAAGCTTTCACCAACCAATGTGTGTATATGTGGGTATGTTACAGCCAAGTGACTTTATTTTATGTCACGTGATTAATGTTTTGAGATTTTACATCTTCATGATTTCTTTGATTGTCCCTCTATTTAAAACACTGATTTTCATGGTAGTATATATAACACAAATTTCTCCCTAGCAATATTATAAAAGGTACCTACTCAGGGGCCTCCCCAGTGGTGCAGCGGTTGAGCGCTGTGCTGTGGAGCTGCAGGCAGCGCGAGATGTGAGTTCAAAGCCCAGCCGGGGAGAATCCCACATGGAATGACAGACCTCTCCTGCCTCGCCCACTGCTCCCCTCAGCAGTGTATTTCTGATCTGCCTGTTCTGCTCCCCACTCTGTCTCTGGTGAACCCTCTCGCTGCCCCACGCCTCTGGCCTGTACTTCAGCTTGTACGTATAAATAAATAAATCTTTAAAAAAAAAAAAAGGTACCTACTCAGGAGGATATATTTCTCCTCTTTCCCATTTTGTTTCTCCCAGACACTGTAATACAATTATGAACTCTTTTTAAACAAAGGAATGTAAAAGTTCAAGTTACTTGAGTGGTTATGGTAGTGGAACCACAGTGAGAGGATAACTGATAAGTTATTATACCCTCCAAATAATGCAATGGTTATACAAATGGGCAAAAAGTATTCCTCAAATTTTTGCAAAGCAGGAAAGATTACATTTATATTCAAGTGGCCAAAATGAATGGAAAATAAGGAAAACTCCAGAAAAAAAAAAAAAAGGTTTTGTGGCTACAATCATGATTTGGGAGTGCCACCCTAAACAGAAACATTGATGTCTGAAAAAATCTACTAAGCCATATGTAAGATAATTTTAGAGATATTTAATTTATTGGGAACAACAGGTTACTATTTCAATGGTACTTCTGCAGATTTCATTCCCATCTTGTATATGTGACATTTTCGTTACCTATTTAAAAAAAAAAAAAAACAAAGAAAATTCCTCCATAAGAATTTTCCAATTGAAAACTGGAAACTAAATATTCAAACAAAGCAAATATAAACTCTGTGGAATTAGGTAGTGGATAATCAGGAAGAAATGTTCCTTTTAGCCAACACCAAGTTTTGGAAACAAATTGACAACACTAACTGCGTTTTAATAAAAATCATTTCACTGCTTCAATACGCGTGGCAAACGGCTGCAAGTGTCGGGTTTAGATAAGCTGAAAGCAAGATGGCTGAAAGGTACATTTTCTAATCAACTTTCTGAATTATCTTTGACTCCTACTATGGCCTCACATGTGACCTAATTATGAAGCATAACATGCCAATATTTTCATAACAAAAAAATGAAAATTGGTCCTTTAATTCTTTGGAAATGGTTCATGATGTTATCCTTGCCCTGTTACTTCAATGAATTTTAGATATCCTCTTCCCCTTAAACTTTGTCTTCTTACTAAAAAGTGGCAGACACCAATTTTTGGTGACATCACTTTCATTCTCAGTTCCTTTGTGCACATTTTGCAAGTTCTCAAAATTATGTATTTCAGGAGCTAATATTTTTTTTTCTTGAGGCTATGGTTGGGCAAAGTCTTTTAAAAATGAGTTTTATCTAGGGCATAGCCAAAGTGGTTTATTTTTTAATAGTTGGCAGTAAAGACATGGAAATTCAAAATAACATGTGTAGGTGTTTATGAAGAGTAAGGTAAGAAAAAATGGTTTAGATTTTATTTTTTTTCCTGATCTAAACTTCCAAAAGTTTTACTGAATTCACTTTTATATTACTCTTCCTTTGCTCTTATGCCCTCCCATCCCATTCTGATTTTTCTCCTATAGATCTTTTTCCCTCTTTTTTTGCAGATGAAGGTATTATTTGACCAAGAAAAGGCATGATAAAGAAACTGTAGTGGTAACCTTTAATTGTGCTTGAAACTATGTGCATGGAAAGATGACTAAGATCATTTAAGGAAACAGATACAAAGATTCTGATGTAGATAACTGAAATTTATATAAAGTTATAAACCAACATTTCTTTAAGAATTTTTTTAAAAAGAAAAGAGCTGGGCTAGTATTAGAAACTAAAGGTAGACTAGTAGATAAATGAGAATTCTAATTAATAAATTTTTAATCCATGTAGATTTTGATTATATTAATAAAGATAACACAAGTTGGAAAAGAAAAGAAATATAGATAGGTAGTAAAATTTTTCAGCGACTGCCAGGAATGTGACAAAGAGGTAAACAGGTAAAAGCACTTAAAGAGTGAAAAAAGTTGTATCTTTTGCAATGCACAATATGATATTGGAAATTTTGCTGTTAGTATTTGTTGTTGTTGTTGGTATCTTTTAGGAAACTAATGATGCAGAAGTGGTAATTGTAAGCAAAGAGAATATAAACTTAACCTTCCAGTACTGGTCTATAAAACAACAAAATTAGTTTCAGATTGGTGAGGTTACAGGTAAAGCTATTGTTCTTATTGACCCCTGAATTTCCAGAAAATCTAAGGTAGTTACAACAATATAAAATGGTAAAAGTATAAGGAAGTTTGTTGATCCACAAAATAGTGGAAGATACAGAGAAGGCAGAGGGGGATGGAGAGCTGGGTTAAGCTGGGAAATATTTTAGAATATTGAAAAATGTTATCTTGGATTGAATTGGAAGGGTTGGAGTTGTATCAGGGACTGGGTTCAACAGAAATCTGAGGCCAGATGGATTCATTCTCACAGTCGGAAATGAGGCAGGACAATCAAACCTATTGCTATGTTCATAAATACATCCTTTCAGCTATAGCAGCATGTTTCTTAAGAACCTTGGAAGATTCATGGTACACATGGTGGCTGACACACAAAAGAAAACGTCTTAATATTTCCTGCTTCTGAACTGATTATTCCAGTGATGGTGAAACACTGACAAGTGTATCTATAACAATATCTGATCCACAGAAACCAAAATGCACAAGGCAATGAACAACTCAAGATGTGTATTCACAAAGGAGAACAGGTAGTGTACTAGTATGTTAGGGCTGTCATAACAAAATATCAGAGACTGGGGTGTGGGGGCATAAAGAACAGAGGTTTATCTTCTCACAGTTCCGGAGGCCAGATATTTAATATAAAGGTATCGATCACTAAGGTTGCTCTCCTCAGAATAAGAAAATGCAGTCTGACTGTCTTTCAGCTGAATCATGTAACTCAAATTTGGGTCCAGAACATCCCTTACTTCTGAATGTTGTCCAACTGACCATGATAGAGACATCTTACCTCTGTCATCCTGGCTATTTTTGGTACAAGCAAGGGGATGTCATCTTGAGGACAACATACACTTTTCTGGGCCTGAGCTCTGAGACTCCACTTCTCAACTAATGAACATTAATTTTTGCCCTGTTGCTTAAAGTGAGCAAGGGTATTTTATCCATTGTTATAAGCCTACCTGGGTTTTTTTTTTTTTCTTTCTTTTTTTTTTGGCAAGATAAACAGAAATAGAAAGTGACTGTTATGATCACCCTGGTTTCAGTTTTGTCTTGTACATATGCTTCATCAAGAAAGGAGCTATTCTGTGTTACAGCCTGTTAAATTTGTATCAACTACTGATGAATGCAAAAAGTGCTAAAAAAACAGAAACTTGGAAGGCAAATATGATTTTACAGTTCCACTGCTCATTTCTTCCAAAATTGCTTAAAACTGTTATGTTTGGAAGTGTTGGCATTTATATTAATTAAATGGATTATGAAATATATGAATTATTTAAATTAGTTACATTTGAAAAATTATAAAAGTATTAAAACAAATATTTTGTTTGTGTTGATTAAATAAGCTCAATTATCTCTTATTGGATTTTATTTTAATATATAGTTAAAACCCGAAGTATTTAATGACTAATTAATCTTATGTTATTATGAAAAAGTAGTGTATTCAGCATTGTTTTCTACTGTATTTATCCTGATATTTAATGCCAGACAGTTAATTATGGGGAAATTTAAGTGGATAAGGCCCTTGGGTTTTTTTGATTCAAGAGAAAAAGCCTGGGTTATAAGTGTTGCCTCCTCATGAGAGATCTCCCCATCTGACTCTACACTGAACAAATAGCCCTCTTGTGTGGATCCAGGATACTTTTCCTTTCCTGAACACAAATCCCTCCACATCTGTTCAACCAACTCTGCTCCCAGTTAAAAAAAAAAATGTATTGATGAATTGCAAGTTTTGTTCCACATTCTGTTTTTCCTGGCAGCAAATTCCTTTGTGTTGATGCAAACCCAAAAACTCTTTTTTGTTCTGTCTTTTGTTTCATAAAAACTTCCCTATGGACACAAGCTACAAAGCATTGTCCAATTTTTTTTTAAATTATAAAGTTCTTCATATTTCAGTATAAATTAAGATACCTTCTTTACAAGACAAATGATGTTTTTAAATTTATCTAAGAATCTGGTGGGAGATGGAGACAAAAGGAAAGAGAACTCTTCTAAGGGTCACCTTCACAGATATTGGAAAATACCAGTGTTTCCTGTCTGGAAGATGAATCATGGTACAAGTACACTGCATGTAAAGTAAGAGAACAGGGGAATAAGAAACAAAATAAGGAAGAAATTCTGCAAGAGGGAAAATGATACATACTAGGTCCAGAAATTTCAGAAGAGGCAAGAAAACTTATTTAGAATATAAAACTCCCTTCTAAGATCAAGACACAGTACCTGTTTGAAATTGAGACATAATTAGATTGCTGTATAATGCCTCACTACACTTCAACCCTCTACACTAACAAACATTGAAAAAAAATGACAGTGTACAGGCGACAAGAGATGTACAAAAGACAGAAATTCTCTAGAGTACAAGACAAAGGGTCAGACAATGAGGAGGGGCTCAGACACTGACAAAACAGCCTGTGATCCTGATGATTTGTTCATCAAATGAATGTCATCACAGGTGTGTTATACTGGAGACCTCATACCTAAAACGACAATGCTAAAAGTAATCAGGAAGGTAAACTGAGCTGAATTTGTATCACAATTTGATATAGTAATTCCCAAATGTTATACAAATCACGCACAATCATATCCAGGAAAAAATTAATAATACTAGATATTTAAATTTTCTGAACTTTTATTTAGGAAAAAAAATAATACTAGATATTTAAATTTTCTGAACTTTTATTTCTAAGGGAAAACGAAGCTAAGAAGAGAATCAGGATAAATAATTCAGAAAAACCTTTTAAAAATAAGCAAGAGACTCATATTTCTATATTAATGTACTAAGCATACTGAAAATGTGTTACATTATGCATTGTTTGTGCTTTAAGAATGAGCTTTTCTTCTAAAGGAAAGAGAAGATCGGGCCTCCCTGGTGGCACAGCGGTTAAGCGCTGCGCTGTGGAGCTGTTGGCAGAGGCAATGCGAGTTCGTCGCCCGGCCAGGGAGAATCCCACATGGTGCTGCAGACCTCTCCTGCCTTGCCTGCTGCTCCCCTCAGCAGTGTATTTCTGATCTGCCTGTTCTGCTACCCGCTCTGTCTCTGGTGAACCCTCTCGTCGCCCCACGCCTCTGGCCTGTACCCCAGCTTGTATGTAAAAATAAAAAATAAATCAAAAAAAAAAAAGGAAAGAGAAGATCCTACAGATCATCTTATAGACAGGAATACTGGGATTAGCCAATACGGTAAAGGTGACTCTTGGAAGAGCTTTCTTTCCTTTTGTCTTTATCTTCCAACAGATTCTTGTATAAATTAAAAAAAATACTATTTGTCAAGTAAAGAATGTATCTTATTGAAATAAAAGAACTATAATTTTAAAGAAAATCTTGACAATGCTTTGTAGCTTGTGTTTCTAGAGAAGATTTTATGAAATAAAAGACATAGAACTAAAGAGTTTTTGGGTTTGCATCTACAAAAAAATTGTGCATTTTTGTTATCCTTCCTTTTTTTAAAAAAAGATTTATTTATTTATGCATACAAGCTGGGGTACAGACCAGAGGTGTGGGGCAGCGAGAGGGTTCACCAGAGACAGTGTGGGGAGAAGAACAGGCAGATCGATGGAAACACACTGCTGAGGGGAGCAGCGGGAGAGGCAGGAGACGTTTGCCGCGCCATGTGGGAATCTCTCCTGCCCAGCGTTGAACTCTCCACACCGCTGCAGACAGCGCCACAGTGCAGCGCCTAACTTCTACGCCACCGGGGAAGCCTTGTTATCCTTTTTTTATAGGTTAAAGTTTCTGTTTGGGTGACTGGGGAAGAAAGGATGGTCTGTGCAGAAGTTCATCATGGATTTTAGGCAGTCTAGATGGATTTTAAGTTCCACAAACTTAACTCAGAAAGCTCTTGGATCACAATCATTGAATGCACAGCTAACCAGCACTAGGCTTAGGCAGAGCAGATGGAAACCATGACAGGACATGAAGGAAGTTCAGTGCACTGAGTGTTCCACACATAACACAGAGTTGACACTTGTGGCTCAGACTACTTAAAAGGTGTTTTCTTAGATACTAGCATTTTTAAGGTATTACTTTCCTAATGCTAGAAAATAAGTATATACTAGAATTTTAAGTCTCACATTTTATTTCTGGTAAAATCTGAATTAAAAACTTTATTTATTTACTTGACATTTTAAATTTTAACATTTTAAATGATTCAGCACTTGTCCAAGGGGCAATGGGAAAAAAAAATGTTTAGGTTTTAAGACTTTTTCTTAATATGTGGAATATTTTACATATGCTTCATAGTTAAATTATGAATAATGTTTAAATTTTACTCATTTAAAAAGCTTGAAACAAATGACATTTTTTGGTTAATACATGAAATTGCATAATGGCATATGTTTTTGTTTTCTCACTAGACAGTATGCTTTCTACTTTGCTTGACAGTGTCACTCTTTTATCCCCAGTTCCTGGCATACAGTAGGCACTCAATTAATATTTGTTGAATAAATGAAATGTTGGTAACAAGTTAGAGCTGCTGTCACCTGTCACCTACATTCTTCATTTTCAAAGGTGTTTACTCATATGAATCCATTTATTTCATTTCAGGGTATAGTACTACTTTTTGTCACCTCTCTTTGGCAAAAGTTTTGTGGTATTTTTTATTTGTAGTATTTTTACTGTATTTTCTTTTCATTCATTTGACTACATGGTAATATAATTTAAGAGAAACAAAGCTCCTAGAATGTCACATTTAGAGTAAGAGCTGTATAAAATAATGTAATTAATTTTAATTTTATTCTGATCTAGTTCATTTAAACAAATATTTTTGAGTTTATTTTGCTATGATAAATCAGTTACTCTTCTGACTTAATATTTTTAACAATGTTTTGCTGAGATAACTTGTTAGAATAAGCAATCTAAATATTTTTAAAATATGATCTACACATTAAAATCTTATTTAACAAAGTTGACTATTTGGTTTGACATAACTCTTCTATAGATAACAATTCTTGTTATCTATAAAATGATAGATATTCTTAAAAATGTGTTTCAAAATATTTTTAACTTGTATATAGCAGGAAGCTATACTTTATGCACTGGCTATATTTTATGTGTTTGGCAACACAGTTATTTTTGAAGATTTTTTTTGTGTGTGGTAGGATAGGGTGGATGGAGAATTTCTAGTCCCCATAAAGTTTCAGATTTCAATATTTACACTTGCATAATAGATTAAAAAAAACTGTAAATAATGTGATAATATTAACGAAATACCAATATTTATTTAGATATTGGAGTGTAAGTAGATGTTTGATTAGACTATCAGAAAGAAATTTTAAGCTATTTTAAGATATTTTATTTTAGTTAGTAAAATCTGGCTGAAGTTATTCTTCATTTTAAAGCTAAGGGAACTGTGGGGAGAGAGCAGAATAGACAATGATGGAGGACTGGGTGCCTTGTTGATGGCATAACTTACCAATGAACTTGAAAATAGAACTCAGAACAGACATACAGGCAGTCACACAGAGAAAGGTTATTACTAAAGGTTAGTTTATGAGGGAAATGAGAAGAGGGGGAGCACACACACACACAGCAAAGAGATTAATTGGTTAAAACGTCCTACCAATGCAACTGTCTGAGCTGGGACCCCAGGTGCACGCTGAAGGTAGACAAAACCAAGCCTCCTCCAGGGCCACATATGCTCAGTTTTATACCAAGCCTGGCTGTTTAACTCCACACATAGATCCCCTTCAATAAATCAAGAGTCATGGCAGATTCATGGCATTATGGGAGTTGTAATCCTCTGTGCCTGGGATCTTTTTAGGATGGAGGTGGGGTGGAGTTCATAAAACATCAGTGGGTGGAGTTCCTTCAGGACTTTCTGCTCCTGCAGCACTAAAATATTCACAGAGCACTGGAATTTAGTGTTTTCCCAGAAATGCATTGTGTTATCTCAAGGTTTTCTTTGATTCCTCAATATTATTTCACTTATGCTTTGAGAGCAAGTTGTAAAAAAATGTTTATGCATAAACAATTTTTCCCTTTACAATATGGAACAACATCACAGAAAAATTATTGAAGAAAGTACATTAAAATTTTCATTCCACTTTAAAAAATGTTATGAAAATGGTAGTATTTGATATCATCATGTTTATTGGTAATTTTGCTTCTCACATCAAATATAGAATCAAACTGAATAAATTATAATTATTTCTACACTGAGGATCTGTCCTCACATAAATGATGTGACTGTTAAATATATTGTCAAAAATATTAACCTGGAAATCACCAGTTATTTTTCCTTTTATGTTTATGGACACTATTCAAATACCAAGTTCTGATTATTATTTCCTAAGGATCTACCAAATTCACCTTTAGTGATCTTCCTGGTAGAGACAATGACTAGATCATCTCTTGCCTGAACTAGTCCCACAAACTGTTAAATGGCTTAATCAATTTGCATGCTGTAGTAGGATCATCTCTTAAATCATGTTTTCACTGCTTTAATCCCTTCATTGCATTCTCAGTGTCCTGGGAGTAAAGCAACTTGCCTTGGGGGATTACATATCTTATGGGTTTTTATCTTTCCAATCTTATTTCTTGCCTTCTCTCAATGACATATCCATTGCCCATCAACTGCATGTCTCAGACATACTGAACTATTTTTGCTCACCAACGTGACCTGCTCTCTTGTTTACGTTTTGGCATGCTGGGTTCTATCCAAAATTGAGTCTCTCACTATTCATGTCCCTACTGCCTATCTTTTCCCACATTTCTCACTTTCTCTCAGCAATTTTTATTTCCCACATTCTGCTTTAAATAATGCTTTCTCTGGAACACATTTCTGGTACTGAGACTAAGTTGGTTCTACCTAATTTTTACATTTTTCTCATCTAGTATTTCCCTTATCATAATACGCATTATACCTTAGCATAGTTATCTGTTTTAATTGTCTTTCTATTCTATAAGTTCTATGAGAGCAGTGTTATATCTTTTGTTACAACTGAGCACCAAAGATTTTACAAAAATTAGCTATCAAATAAATGCATATATATAAAAAGTGGGATGAAATCAATAGTTACTAAAATATATTAACATATATGCCATTTAAAAGGTTCAAGTAGAGCTTTGTAAGTAAACTCGAAAATATCACAATATAATATAGGATAGGGGGAAACTATAGGGAATATTTATAAGCATATGAGAATTTTATTGTACTTGTAGGTACCAAGAATCATTTAACAATAGAATCATTATTTTTTTTCATAAAACAAGAGATACTGAACATGTTTGGGTGATACCTTTTAAGTGATTACTGTGCCTAGCACGTGTTTGATTACAATTATCACATTGCTTTGAGATAAATGGTTGTGGAACACTGTGGCACATAGAGGTCAAGGAGCATGTCTTACAGCACTTTTGAAGCTTGTAGAGAATACACTTTTATAATTAATCAAAATAAAGAAGGGTACAATAATGCAATGTATCATTTTTATAATGATCAGATTCCAAATCAGGAGCGTAAAGCGTTGCAAGGAAAAAGCATCCTTAACTTTTTTCAACTTTGTGGGTTAACGCAGAGATCATTTTTTATTAATACAGTTTCATCAACTCCATAATAGCTGGGGGATATTGGTCTGAGATTCTAGCAAGATTATGTCTTCCTTCTAACACTTTGTAGTCTGTACTTTTCACATTTGCCTTTGCCTCTTAGAACACTGCTCTGCCTGTCTTTTTTTTTTGGTATCAGTTATTCCCACTCAGTAATCAGTTGAAAAATCTTTTCCTCTGTGAGGTTTTTCTTGACAGTCACATCCCTAAAATAAAATGGTCTTTTTGTCTCACAGACCCTTGCTTTCCATATTTAAGCACCTAGTTCAGCATGTAAATATATATCTACTGGTTTAATTTCTGTCTTTCTAACTCTTCAGTATAGGTCTATTAGCATAGGGTCATATATATTTTTCCTTTGCAATAATATTTTTGATCTTGTGTTAGAAACAGAGAAAGCATTTAATATATATTTGTTGGATGAATTCTCAAATTAATAAACACACAGAAACACACCTGGAAGGAATTACATTATTGCCATATTAGTGAATCACAGGTTTTTCCTTTTTATAGTTTTTGACTGTTGAATTTTTAAATCACTGTGCATTTTTATTGTGATTAAAGTTTTGATATGGTTAATACAGTTCAATGCAGTTTTTGTGCAGTTTTACTATAACAATAGTGTAGACTGGGACTTCCTATTTACCAGGCACTGTCCAAAGGGCACCAGACAAAGCAGTGTCCCTGCTCTGATTTTACTGATATGTAGTTGAGAAATAATTAATATATAAGAAATATATAATTAATATATAATAAATATATAATAATCATCAAATAAATCCTGTATTATATCTGTTAAGTTTTATGATAACTGGTCTTTATGACTTGATGTTTGCATAGTATTAATGTTTCAGTAACCTGAAGTTTCACATCAAAGTGGCAGGTTATGTACAAATAGCATCATGATCAAGAATATTAGATAGAAGGTATGTAATTTTACAAAAAAGATAGTTGTGACTTACTATCTTCTGTGAACTTTGTTAATTGGTGTTTTCTTTAGGCTTTAAAACCAGGTCACACACATGTTATTGGGACTGAATGATTATAACGTTTATCAGTCATTAACTTACATCAAAACTATGCCAGTAGTTAAACTTTTTATGACCTATAATCAATCATTTTGATTGACATTTTAATGATGACCTAATAAGTATTAATGTTACAGCAATTATAAAATTTATACAACCAATAATAAAATACCAAAATCCCCATTGAATTATTTTACTTCATCAATTTATTTGCACTAATCGTATTGTTCAAGATAGTTAAAGAGAGTCTATGGAGGCAAATTATAATGTATTTCATTTTCCTTCAAGAAAGACATAAAAAAGGCACGATTATTTTTCAGACATATTTAAAATAAACTCCAAATTATATATCTGTTTCAGTTGTCCATGATGTTAACAAATACCCAAATTATTAAGATCTAACCAGTATTATTTTTGTTTCTGTAGGTATGGAATCAGAGGATGGTTTACTACTAGGTCCTCTGACTTGGGTCTTTCACAAGATGCAATTCAGGCCCAACCAGTGTTGTAGTTTTACATGTTTGCTAGAAAAGGACCAGCTTATAAGCTCACTCACATGTCTGATGATAGGATTTACTTCTCTAAGGCTGTTGGCCAGAGACCATTGTCAATCCTTGCCACATGGACCATGTATAAAATGACTAGAAAAAAAAAAAATAAGAGTAAACGTTTTATGACATTGATCTTGGTGATCATTTCATAATACAATATCAAAATACAGATGAAAAAATACCTCAAAAATAGACAAGTGGACAACATAAAACGAAAAACTTCTGCACAATATAAGAAATAATTGACAGAGGGTCTCTCTGGTGGCGCAATGGGTTAAGTCTCAGCCTACAAAGCTATCCGCAGCCACTGCAGCACTACTATCACCAGCCAGGGAGATTCCCATATGGTGCAGCAGAACTCTCCTGCCTTACCCACTGCTCTCCATCAGCAATATATTTCAGTCGATTCGCCTGTTCTGCTCCCTACTACGTCTTTGGTGAATCCTTCCACCACCCCACGCCTCTAGCCTACACCCAGTTCTTGTTTGAATAAATAAATGAACCTTTTTTTAAAAAAGAAATAACTGACAGAAAGGGATTCTACAGAATAGGAGAAAATATCTTCAAACTACATATAAAAAAAGGGGTTAACTTCCAAAATATATAACGAATCCCTACAAGTCTAGGATAAAAAAAACTAGCTTTTAAAATGGGTTAAAGATGTGAATAGTCACTTCTACAAAGAAGGTATATGTAGTATATATACTATCAGTATATGCAAAAGCGTTCAACATCACTATAGTCAGGAAATACCAAAGCAAAAGCAGAATAATTCATGTTTATAACCTCGTACTAGAAGTGACCTCCCAACATTGCTTGCTACATTCTATTAATGCCACCAACAAAAAGAAACCAGGTCCATTCCCCATAAAAATGGAGAGTATTACATAATTGTGTATACTGGGAGATAGCAAACAATGAAAAACAGTTCTTGAATACCTATCTTAACAGCTGACCACACAGCAGTTGTTACCATCATGTCCTCTGTGCCAAAAATGTTCAGTTTGTTTATGCTTAAGTGCAAACTCAATTTATTTTCTGTGTGACAAACCTTGGCAAACTGTAAACATTATACTCACTGTTATTTTTTTAATCACTAAACTAGCAGCAATAGTTGTCTATCTCATAGACATTGTGGAAAGAATAAATTATGGTTTCTCAATTTTTTCACTATTGACATTATGTACCAGATAATTCTTTCTTAGAGGGGTCTGTTCTGTGAATTGTGGGTTAAGAGCACCCCTGCTTTCTACTCATTAGATACTAGGAACACAACTTCAGTACTGACAAACAAAATATCTCAAGGTATTTCCAATTTTCCCTTGGAAGACTGTCATCTGCAGTTGAGAAGATGCACTGGTGTGAATGATTTAGTGCACATTAATTTTTTAAAACATTTTCTTTAAACACTCTAAAATATTATTTTTTATTATAGATAATAAATAAATTTTTTTTTTACTGATTTATACATTAAAAGAAGGGATATGAGCCCTGATGAAATTTTTAAAAGCACATTTGAGGTAGAGGACAGACTAGATAGGGAGATGGAGTTGAGTATGTTGTGCCCCAGGCATCATGGGCTCCTCCTGAATTCTTACGGGGGTGTTCACCCAGTCAGTACCTCTTGAAATTCCAATGATTTCATTGATTTACTTTTATATTTTTGGTTCTAAGACATACAGGGATTTATTTTTGAAAATATAAATAACTTAATGAGTAAGAATTCATGACGGACTTTCAAATATAGGTTTACAACAATCTATTCAAGTTTGATACCAAATGTCTTATCTGTTAATAGGTTATGAATGGTATCCTGAGGATCAATAAATGACATTATTGGTAATTGGTAATTCTGATTTGGATATTTCATTGTGATATAAACATAGAACAAGACAATAAAATTATAGAAAGGTATTATACATTAATACCATATTAACCGTCTTGAGGGAAGAATAATATCTGTCTAATACTGCTTTTTTGAAGAGAAGTTTGACTTTGGAAAATACTTTAATAAAGTAAGTTTTTCAAGTTACTCAATTCAATAAAATTTCAATGTTTGTGAGAGCTTTTCTTCTCAAAACTGGAATATCTGTCTATGTAAAAGTTGATGATAATGCAAATAGTGAAAATGTCACAGCTAAAGCAGTTTCTGCTAGTAATTTATTGTGTAGGTGTAAGAGGATGTTATTAAGATTTACCAAATATGTGTTGCAGCTGATATCTACAATAAAATTGCCTTGTTTATTGAAATAGCCTAATCCTGAAGCAATGACACTCCATTCATATCCCAAGTGAATAAAAGAGGAAAGATAAAGAAATGTCTTTTGGGGGTGTAGTATGATATCTTGTTACAAAATATTAAACTTTCCAGAATCATCTAATGATATGATGAAGGTCACTGTCAGACCTAAGCCATCTACACATAGCCATGACAGGCACTAGGCAGTAAATGCAAATTTAACTTTTGCCTTGCCTACCTCAGATAAAATATACTTTTTTTTACAACTACTTTTTCACTCTTTTGCTTATATTTTAAACAAATTCTGTCTTACCTCACTCTCTGTCATACCCAGTTTTTTTTTTTTATTCCTTAAATGCTTATGATTTAATTTTTTGGTGACTCTTCCAGAAAAGCAGTTAATTCAAAGAAGAGTTCTGGGGCTCTTCTTTGAAAAACACTTTCCTGTATCAAAAAACATTATTTATTTAGTTAGTAAATTATCAATTGCTTTAAAAGCCTTACAGTCATATAGTTCAGAATACAAAGATCAACAAGATATAAAATTATGGAAGACAGACTGTAAACTGACAATAATAATACTTTCTATTATGTAAGACATCAAGCAAGTTATACTTCTCTATAAGCTATTAAAAAAAGCAAAAACAAAGTGGCTATTAAAAATCAAAAACAAAGTGGCATACTAACAACACAATTGACAGGTGGAGGAGATAGGAATTTGTCTTTGAGATGTGCTGTACATAAGTGTTATTATTTAAAACACGTAGAAATAAGGGAATTGTCATTTTTTAGCAGAATAAGGAGCACAAATAAAGGTGTTGTGTGTGTTCAGGCAACAGTAATTTGCAGGAAGGGTTGATGTGAAAAGATAGGTTGGAAAAGACAGGTTCCAAGAATAGCCATGGAAATCAACATAAAAGTCCATAAAATCCCTTAATATTTCAGTTATTCTAATAGATGTGAACCCACTCCTCATCCTTAACTTTTGAATACATCTTGCGGTCCCTCTTTTACTTTGAATTGGCTTCCTAGTGCTACCATAGCAAAGTGTCACACGTTCGGCAGCTTAAAACAAGAGAAATGTGTTTCTGTATAGTTTTGGAGGCAAGAAGTTCAAAATCAAGATGTCAGCAGGGCCACACCCCCTATGAAGATTCTAGGGAACAGTTCTTTCTTGTGGCTTTTTCTCTTCTGGAGGTTGCTGGCAATCTTTGGTGCTTTTGGTTTGCAGCAAAATAATTTCCATTTTTACCTCTGTCTTCACGTGGTCTTCTCCCTTGTGTGTGTGTATCTCTCTGGCTCTATATGTGAATTTCATTTTCCTTTCTTGTATTACATAACCAGTCAACTGGATGGACTTAAGTTTCATGCCATTCCAGAATAATCTGTTATTAACTTGATTGCCTCTGCAGAGACCCTATTTCTGGGCAAACATTCACAGATACCTGGATTAGAATTATATCTTTTGGGGAGATAAAACTCAACCTACAACACTAACCCAAAGCAAATTTAAGATATTATAAACTATTTATTTATTTTTATTTATTCACATAGTTTCAAAATAAATATAATACACTAACAATAAAGAGGGCTAAATATAAATATGCATTTATATATTATAGAATGCATAACAAGTATGCATTTTAATGTGCTTAGGTACTATAAAACTGAAAGATATAATGAACTAGTCAAATACTTATATTTGCAGATGGAATCACCGTGTGAGAACAAATCATATTTACTGGTGATGCAGTAACATAGCAACATTAAAATCAGTGGCTTGATTTTCATAAGTAATGAATCACTGTGATAAACTTCTGAACAAAATGAAAAACAACCTCCTCTCAGTTCACAAGATAGCTGGATTTTGGAATCAAGTTTATAATAAAATATGCAAAAGCATTTTGCATTTGTATATAAAACAAATTTAATTTCTATATTCAGATACTAACAAACAAGATTTTTGCTTTTATGACTAGACATTAGGCCTATGAAAGTCACGGGAAATACACAGACATTTTTTGCTACATACAACAGTTCATATGACAATTCATGCCTAACAAGACACAACGTTCCTCTGGTCTCATCCACCAAAAAAACCTAGAATGCCTCTTCTTGCCCATTTATAAAACTTATGAAAACATAGTTCAGGGGGCAGTATAATTTTTGTGGGCACTCATAATCATAATTTAAAACAAAACTGAAAGTTAGAATGAACTCGTCAAATACACTTGGAGATGGAATAGTCAATTGAGAAGAAATCATGTTTGTTGGTGATGCCTTCCCTAACCAATGTCTGTGACAACAGAACTTAATCTCTCAATAGTAAAGTTAGTAAAATAATTAGATTTTAAAGCAAATAATTAATTAAATATATATTCACACAAGTTTTACTAGTTTGTTCAAGTAATATTTATTAAATTATGTGCTAAATACTACATTATGCCTTTGGGACAAAAGGACAAACAAGAAAAAAGTACAATCTGTTTTTTTTTATGCCCATCATGAATTCATCATTGGATTATATATGCAATATTTAAGCATATATATACATATATATGATATTATTACAAATGTATGCATACTCAAGAGTTAAGACAGAATCAAGAGTACTAAAAGGATAATTATAGATATATATTGTTTTTTTATTATGCATTGTATTCCATTTTATTTATCATTTACTGGATTTCCTGTGTAATGTAAATCAAAATCATAATACCTCCATTTATTTTAAACCTGCTATGATAATTGACTCATTGTTCTTTCCATCTGAGACACATAATTTTTTGTCCTCATCTTACTGTTTGAGAAACTGAAGTGTATAGAATAAGAATTCAATTTCAAGTATCATTTAGGCTTGATTAGAGCCTACTTCATGTTATACCAGCCTGCAAGCACACTGCAGGTCATACCATACAGTCAGACACCTAGGCTACTATATGTAACAACTGAAATACCCGCTTCAATCAATTCTCAATTTTCGACTGATTCTAACTTCACAAAAAATTGAAGATTCACATGAGTATGGAACAGATTGCAAACATCAAACCACTAGACATGCACTTGATGAATAATACAAAATGGAGGAAGACCAGGTGTTAGAGCTATACTGCAGAACAGGTGGCACTTTGCACATGACAGATGCATGAAAATAGAATCAATACTGCTTTTCATGTACGGAGAGAGCTTTGGGATGGTTAGGAAGTGTAGAGTGAATATATATTACTAAACAAAATGCCCCTAAAATATAGTGAAAGGAACAGTACTCAATTATTATGATCTCTTCCTTCTCAGCAATTCATTAGGTTATTCTGAGTTACATGTTCCCATGTAGAGAGTGAGAACATTTGTGACTTAGCATTCACTGGAGAAATTTCCTTAGTGCCTTAGAAATCTATTACCTTATACCCTACCAACTGGGAAAAGATTTTTACACACAATACATCTGATAAAGGACTGGTAACACAAATTTACAAGGAACTCACACAACTCAACAAAAACAAAGCCAACAACCCAGTCAAAAAATGGGCAGAAGAGCTCAAAAGGCACTTCTCCAAAGAAGAAAAGCGAATGGCCAACAGACACATGAAGAAATGCTCAACATCACTTATAATCAAGGAAATGCAAATCAAAACCACTATGAGATACCACCTCACACCTGTGAGGATGGCACACATTAAAAATACAGGCAACAACAAATGCTGGAAAGGATGTGGAGAAAAAGGAACTCTTCTACACTGCTGGTGGGAATGTGAACTGGTCCAACCACTGTGGAAAGCTGTATGGCGAT
>PVIJ01010797.1:0-36965 GCA_004024925.1 Scalopus aquaticus | reverse complement strand
GCTCCCATATGACCCAGAAATCCCACTTTTGGGAATTTACCCAAAGGACACAAAAACACTAATCCGAAAGGATACATGCACCCGTATGTTCATTGAGGCACTATTCACAATAGCAAAGGTATGGAAGCAACCCAGATGTCCAAAAACAGATGATTGGATCCAGAAGATGTGGTACATATACACAATGGAATACTATTCAGCATGGAAAGAAGATAAACACATGCAATTTGCAGCGACACAGATGGAATTAGAGGGGATCATACTCAGTGAAACAAGCCAGAAAGAAAAAGAAAAATATCGAATGGTTTCACTTATAACAGGACTATAGGGAACCAAATAGGAGAGAGACACTCAGCGGGGTGGGAGGGGGAAGGATAAGGGCACAAAATGGAATAGAAAAGAACACAAGGGACCATGGAGATGGATCACGGGTGAATCGGTGGTAGTCTACCCAAGGGGAATGCAAAATGTAAAAGACATAAATAACAATAAAAGAAAAAAAAGAAATCTATTACTTTATAGCATGGAAATATAGTAGCAGAATTTATTTTTTAGAAAGTTAAACTTTAATTGTTTCACATGAGTAAGTATGACTGAGTGTAAGGACATAAAAGGAGTTAGCTATAAATAGAGAGGCAATGCAAAAATAAGAATAGTAAATATAAAATAATTTCATGTCTTTTTAAGTTTTAAATTCAATGGCAGATATTTCTCTGGTTATTACTATGTAGATTATGGCCTTTAGACAAAGTAGAAGTGGAAAAGAAGAAAAATATCCAAATATATATTTTGGTGTTGATGTATTAGGCTCTTTCCTTCTGGACTTTGATCCTCAATTATCAGTCACACTTCCAATAGTAGCAATTTGCCTTAAATTACCTTATCTAAGGAAAACCTTACTTCATTCAGAAATTGTTTTGAATTTATAAACTAATTTGTTTGCAAAGTAAACGTGGTTGAACTTACTATACAAAAGTCTATAAATATTTTAAAAATAAAAAAGCAAATTTTCAACTTATTTCATACTAACATCAAATATTTAAAAAGACCTTTAAATAGCTGCAAAGATGATATTCGTTAGCTCATGAATCTCATTAAACAAAATCTTTTTAAATTCGACATAGTAACATCTTTTCAGGTAAAGGATCTGTAAAGCAAATCATTCATTTTAACAAAGAGGATTAAGAAATACACAGATGTTTACAGAATTAGCTGAATGAGATGTGTACAAGGAAGTGATAAGGGACCATAAATTAATGGGCATGCATGAATGGCCTAAAGAAACCAAGTAGACTACATAGAACATACAAAGTGCATCTACTTACAAGTCCTATACACACCCATTACACTCACTAAAATTTGTGACCTTTGATTGAATAAGAACTAGTGAGTCCCTTTCCTTTCACTTGGCAAAAAAAGGCACAGGACAAATAGTTGAAAATGTTTAAAGACTAGAAACAAAAAGATGTCAGTATGAAATCGGGCAGAAGGGGTGTCTAGTCCCTCGTGATGGCCAACTGAAATTGGGCAGAACGGGCCTCAAATGCCCTGGCTCTGCAGCAAGAGCCACCAAAATGCCCCAAAAGGCCAAAAGGCCAAATACAACAAAGGACAGTGCCTGATGAGAGGACAGGTCACTGCCTGTGGGTCTCACCCACGCGCACAATTGCAGGAGACTTCAGGCTACAGGAACAACAACAGCAAACAAGGGGTTTATTGTACAAAGGGGGGAAACAGAGAGTTCACTGCAGTCTCAGGTAGCGGCCGCCTCACCCAGAACGCATTGGGGACGGCAGCTCCTTGGGAGGTGCTGGGTTAGACCAACAAACAGGCCCCTGAGACATCAGGCGCAGGCCTCTGGGGCTCCTTTCAGGCTACGTCAGAGACAGGCCCGGAGGCCCAGTCTCTTCAGAGTCCTTCGGCTTCTCTTCCTCTTCGGAGGGCGGCTGCCGGTGCTTCTTTTCTTCTTTCTTCTCTTCTCAGAGGCCAGGAACTGACTTCTCTCTTCGGAGTCTGGAACCATCGTCTTTCTTCTCCTGGGGGCTGGTGGTGTCGTGTCTTCTCCTGTTCGGTTCAATCTTTTCCCCCTCTTCGGTTCAATCCTTTTCTTTTCCTTCCATCTTTCCTTCTTTTTCCTCCTCTTCTCCTTCTTTTTCCTCTTTCGGTCCAATCTTTTCCTCTCTTCGGTCCAATCTTTTCCTCCCTTGACTTTTTTCCGGTCCCTCCAGTCTTAGCTTATATCCTCTCCCAGAGTAGCATCCATAAATCTGATTGGACCATGTTCAATCCTGCAGCTGATTGGACCGACCCATCAGCTCCTAGCACCTGATTGGTCCATACAAAAAACGGCAGTTACTGGGCAGGAGCAACTGCCTTAACTGACTCCGGAGCAGCGGGATAAGAGGCCCCACCGCTCCTGCAGGCACCCAAGCTACCTTAGCAGCTCGGTAACAAGTAGATATTTTAAATTATTAATATAGCAATAATTTATCTTATGTAGTCCAGAAACATGAGTAAAATTATTAGTAGTAAACACTGTGGTTTTTTTTTTGTTTGTTTGTTTGTTTGCTTTTCTTTTGGGTAGATATTCCATGGGGAATATATCATATTGCATAAGACTGACCCCTTCCAAACTGCCCATTCTATGGAAAAATTCATTTGAAGAAAATGTGCGTACAAATTTAGATTTTTAATGTGCATTACTTTTTAGTGAAGCAAAAAAAAATATTGTCCTAATTCAGTTTAGAATAAGTATATAGACTTTGACTTACAAATTCCTATGTTAGATATAAAATGCTTTTAACTCAGAGATTGAAAGAAAACCCTATTGCATGAATTTAAACAAATGCTCTTAGTAACTGTAATTAGACATGAATCATATCTTACCTACTTCATATCATATCTTATCTTCAACTTTCACAAAACAAACTCTCACAAAGAATAAGGGGACATGGAACATGTAAGGTAAATTATGGATATTATTGATAATTATGGATCAACTTTCAAAATTGGGAAAATGATGGCACAGATAAAGATTCCTACAAAATAATTCCTTTGTGTGTATGACACATATGACAGTTTCTGATTCAGCATATTAAAGAGTTAGTTCCAAACTAACACCAAATAAAAAGCCGATCAAACTGAAAAATCAACAGCTCTTCTTATATTCATAGGAAAGGCGAGACTACAGAGCAAACAGCAGTGACTGGAATAACAGAAAGGAGAATACAGGGAGTTGTAACTCTAGGAGCAGAGACTCTGAGCAGAAGCTGCCAAGTGAACTAGCCCTGGGGAAGGAAAACCTGAATGTAATTAACAAATTTTTTGAGGCTCAGTTTGGGGAGCACAATATTGTGAAATTTACTTGCAGGAAGTTCTACCAAGTTACCATAGTAAACAATGGAATCTCCTCAAGCCTCAAGCAGGAGGTCAGGAGAAGAAACCATTAAAAAAAAAAATATATATATATATATATATATATATATATATATATAAAGCATTCTGTTAATATGCTCTACCCACAGGGATACTAGCTAAATAGAGCCCAATTTGTTGGAGTATTAAAAGAGCCTAACTGATCTGGAAAAGGGAAATACCCAACTCTAGCCCACCCTACTCATCCTGTCCTACATAAGGAAGGTGAAAAAAAAAAAAAACCTAAGAAATATTTGTGAAATCCATAGTCCAGAGGTATAGACTTAATAAAGAACTAAGACTTAATCATGGAACTACAAACACAGCTCTTTCCCTGACACCTCATCAACACAATACAAAAGCCAATTTACAGCAGTCTGTCTTACCAGGTATATATCATGTCTGTCTATCAAGAACAACTCACAAGGCATACAAAAACCAAAAACTGGACATGGAAGATGTTGGAATTATCCAATTGGGAGTTTAAAACAATTATAATATGCGGAGGACTCTAATGGGTAAAACAGACATCAATGAAGACCAGATGTATAATGTTGGCAAAGATGGCAATCTAACAATAAAATAAATGCTAGAGATAAAAAGCACCATAATGGAAATGAAGGATACCTTTATGGGCTTATTAGTAGACTGACAAAGCTGAGGAAAGAATCTCTTAACTAGAGGATATTTCACAAGAATCCTCAAAAACCAATAGACATTTTACATATTACATAGAAAAAGACTTAAATGAGAATATAGAAATTAAATTAACCATAATTCTACTGAGTAAATCCCTACTTGTTATCAAAGATACCTGTGCTAAACTTCCTTTGCATTCTTTTTCGTACAATTTTAACGGTTGCCCTTTAATTCAGACAACTATCATTAAATGCCTAAAAAACTACAATAGATTTTTAACGGCTTTTTTATATTTAGGTGTTTCATTTTTCCTTTTTAAGGCAGTCAGTGTCCACATGTCATTAGTATTTATGTAAAATGAATTTTATCTATGCAAAAATATGTCAATTGATTTCACAATCCTGCTGAAGAGAAGGCTCTACATAGAGTCTTAAATCACAAACTTGTCTGAAAGGTCCTTGAAGAGATAAACTGCTATTATTTCTCTATCCTCATAACAGTTAATGCTTATGCCTCTTCTAGTTTTTCCTAACTAACTCAATGTGTAGTTTGTTTTGGTATATGAATTCATCTGTGGATTCTTCCATGCTGTAGTGTACAGATTAAATTGGGATTAGTATTTCATACTTTCTCTGTAGTTGTCATGCTCCTGTATTGTCTTTCTCTTATGACCTTCCAAGTTTCATAATGGCAAAGGCTATGCCTGCTATGTTTGATTTTGAACCTCCAACTCTAGAAAGTTTGTGAATGACAGAATGGAATTTTAAAATAATAAAACTTTAATAACATCTATTGTCTCTCTGTGCACATATTATTCCCTTTTTTGAAATACTCTTTTCCTCTAATCTATTCTACTGTCTCTTATCCTTAAGGCTTCAACTTAAGTGTAATTTCATCAGAGAGCTTCTCTGGATCCCCAACTTAAAATGTATTCTGCTGTAATACTCTCTTAAAATACTGTGTTTGCAACATATTGCATGTAATGCTTTATAATGTAGATTTATTTTTTTGAATATTTAGCTAGGTCAATCTCTCATTATAAGGTATGTAAGGACAGAGAAGATGATAGTTATATTCATTTTTTTTCTATGGATGAGCAGAAGACTACACAGAATGAAATGGATGCTCAGCAGCATTTGTTCAGTAAATGTTGGAGGTTTTTGTTTGATTTTATTGATTTTGTTTTGTTTTGTTTGGAACTTGTTTATATTTCATATCCTGTCTTTGCAAAAAAAAAAAAAAGGCAAACATTTTGACAGTGCTAATTGTTTCCATTCATTCATAATAAATCTGGAAAACCTTATTGCAGAAAAATAATTTTGACAAGAAAAACATCAAATATTTGGGGTCTATGTTTTGGACATTTAAGTCATAGGCATTTTCATTTTATTTTATTAGCAGATTACTGTTTGTGAAGAAGATATACTTTTAATTTAAAGTTGAGATATGACACACATTATCACTTAACAATTGGTGGTATTTTATTTTATTAATTTTTATTTTTATTTTTTGGATTTTTAAAAAAAATATATTTTACATCATTCTTCCTTTTGGTACAATGCATGTTTTCTCCTTTCAGGTGTAGTCCCCACAAAATTCCTATCACCAGTCCACCTGTGCACCAACTGATGGTATTTTAACCTAATCTATGGACAAATTGATTCAGGGTTACTCCTTTGTTGTCTCTTGACTGGGAACCAAAGTGCACGAGTGGACACTAAAGCTTTAAATTGCTTGCATTCTGTTGGCAACCTGTGAATTTCCAGCTTATCTATGCAAAATAAAGATTATCTCAGAGTGGAAATAGAATTTTGATTAGCATTTCACTAAAGATCAGCATGCAGGGTGAATGATGTCTCTTTCTAACAGATTAGTAAACAATATGTATTCTTTAGAAAATGATAATTTTATCATTTCTGAAGCCACCTTCAAGGAGCATGCTATAAGAAAAATGTTATTTCTGGTATTTGGTAGATGAATAATTTATTTATAATGATTTGAAAATTTTAGTCACATACAATTTTTTTTTAGTGAACAGTAACTCATATATATGCAACTTGAGAAACAAGTTTATAAAACCAGTTTTAATAATATTTCTGCTGGAGTACAAATAGGATTTAACAACAGAAATGAATTTAAAATGTTCATCTATTATTAATACTGAATATATAAAACCTATTAAGAAAAGAACAGGAATAGTTTAATAAGAGACTATCCTATGGATATAAATGTGTCAATAACTCTCAAGTTATTAGTATGTTCATCCATTCTTCATTAAAAATGCATGGCTATTTAATTCTTGACAAACTCAAAAGTGAACATTGTGTTCTAGAAAAAGAAGCAAACCTTTGAATAATGGGTTTAAGTTTATTTATTTTTAATATAATTTATCAGTGATACTTTTGTAGCAAAATGTGCCACTAAAACTCAAAATATGACTAGGAAATGATTAAAGATTTAGTGCCATTTCCCTTTAGGAGAATGCTCCGATGAAATGCACTATACAATACTAAAGAGAAGCAGAGAAGTTATGTTAGAAATATGTCTCTTAAAGTAGTATTTTTGAAATAGACTCAACAGATTTCTTCTGGAAAGGAACACAATCAATTTTCAGATATTTAACTCTTAAAAACTTCTATTAATGTGTATTATACTCCTCCTAAAGCATAAATGAATTTACTTATCGACTAGGTGTGTTACAAGATTATCATCTTGAGATTAGTGATCTAACAACATAAAATGGATTATATATGATCATTTTCACTAAATGTGTAAGCATTCCACACTTATTGAAAGTACTGAGGAAACAATGACTATGTAATAGATATGATTTTGATGTGCTAAAGCTTGAATTATAAGGAGAAAAATATATTGAACAAATAAATACACACAAAAATGATGAATTGTGATCATTCATATATGGAAAATATTGAACAATATGATAAATTATACAGGTAAGCAAATTTAGATTATTGGGGTTCTTGGAATGTTTGATATAGGAATTAATGTATAAAATGATACATGAATAATAAATAGAAAGTT
The DNA here is from genome assembly GCA_004024925.1 of Scalopus aquaticus. NCBI lineage: Eukaryota > Metazoa > Chordata > Mammalia > Eulipotyphla > Talpidae > Scalopus > Scalopus aquaticus. Next base: position 29,870 of record PVIJ01010797.1, on the reverse strand, counting down.
ATCAAGAGCATTCAGTGCTTCTGTGTCCAGAGATGATATAAAGCTTAATGGATGTCATTATATGACAAAAAGCCAACATGGCTTAGAACTGGTAAAGGGGTAATGGTCATAGTTAATCTGTATCTGAATTTATTGAATGGATATATTAACACAAAGGAGTGAGTGTAGAAAAAGGAGAGAGGGAGAGTGGAAGAAAAGGAGAGATGAGAGGGGGAGAGTGGAGAGAGGAGGGAGGGAGGGAGGGAGAGGGGAGAGAGAGAGAGAGAGAGAGAGAGAGAGAGAGAGAGAGAGAGAGAGAGAGAGAGAGAGAGAGAGAGAAGGGGGAGGTGGAGAGGTTAAGAGATCCAAGTGAAGAGAAATTTTTCTGGAAGGAGGGAAGAGTGGAAATGTGACTTTTGCTTAGAGGTTAAATAGAATGCTCTTTAAAATTGCTGAAATAGCAAGATAATTGTATAAGAAAACCAATGTAACACTACTTCCCAAGAATTTTATATCAAATGATATAAAATATCTTCAATTATCTTTTAAATTTAAAGTCATGCAAAATTAAGATAACCGTCTCTCTGGGTTAAAAACAGAACAGAATTGCATCCTGTGAGTACGATTTATCTGTATAAACATCTTTGCTGCCAAACTAGAATAGAAGTTGAGACCAGGAAGTCAAGTTCCCTGCATTGAGAACTCCAATTTACTAAACCAATCAGAGGAAGAATATTGGACTTGTGCAAATATCTTTTTTATTGGAGATTTTTATTTAAATAGCTGTGAGGATTTCTAATTTGCCTTAGGTTGTATAAAGTCATAGATACGCTATTGTTTACTTCGTGCTCTACTGCTTTGCTACACAAAACAATGTTCTATTAAAATTTTAAGAATACACACATATACACACACACAACAGTCAAGAAGAGCCACTGTCTTCTAAAGAGATAAAGCAACAAACACAATCAGATTCATAAATTACTCATCTATTGGAGCTATCACACAGGAAACTTAAAACAACTATGATGAAAATATTAAAGTAAGTAGTAAAAACGGTGCACAAATGAATGAATATGGGGAGTGTATTACTGTGCATTTTCAAAAGAAACAACCAATTGGATATTTTGGATATATATCCTATATAACTACACTTTAGTATATTTATATAAAATATATTCTGTAAGATAAATTTACTAAAAGAAATTGACTTACATGATTCTGGACACTGAAAAGTCCCTCAATTTGCAGCTGGAAAACAGACTTAGGAAGAAGAATGGTGTAATTTCCTGCAAGAGAAGGCAAATATTCCAGCTCCAAAACTGTCAGAGAGAGTGAATTCGACCTTAATCAGCCACTTCAGCATTCACTGCATTCCCATAACCAACTATCACAAGAACCTGACTAGTGCTGTGTCCTTTTAAATAGTTAGTACTGTGTCCTTTTAAATAGTTGCATTTATATGTGTGAATTCCCCTTTCTCAGAAACCCAAAGACAACCTCACCTTAACAAATTTCAAGGATCAATTTGAAAGTTGTTTTTAATAAATGTCTTTCTTTCCTCTCTTCCAGTTATGCTAGTATGTTCTGATTTTATCATCAACTTGCTTTTACTAGATCATTTGTAATAATCTGTTGCTCCTTTTCCCTTTTGTTTATTTTCCCAAGTACATAGGCAGTAAATCATTTGAGTTTGGTGGAAACATTATAATTATTTTCTGTTTGTCTTTGTAGTTCAATGGTCAGGGTATGAAAGATGTTGCTAAATGTTCACCACATTAATAAGTTCCTTATTTAATAAGAAAGATTTAGGAATGATCATAATAAGTAAGTAATTATAGCAAGGAAGATGACTATAACAGTCAGATTCAGAAATAGTTAAGTATTTTAAATGTGCAAAACTTTTTAATTTATTCTTTTAGGATCAGCGCATTTATGAAGATTCTTAACTTGCAAAAATCTAGACATCTAAAGTTAAGAATAAAAAAAGCAACTTTACATAGTTTAACAGTCTATGAAAACACAAGTTAGAAAATATTGTAAATCACTAATAGAAAGCATAAACTTTTTCAGAGCACAATGTAACGAGGCTGAAAAGGCTGTAGATATAACTTGTAGCAACCTTTTCAAAGCAGGCTCTATTAATCTTAATTTTTACTGTTGCATTTATCAGAATTAACGCATGAAAGATTATATATGTGAGCTATTTATATGATAATGAAATTGTGTAAAATCTGTGGTATGCACAAATCAAACATTTATATTTGCTTTCTTATTTGCTATGCTTATTTTGTTATATTTGTGATTTGTAATTTATTTTCATATTCCATATTTATGAATAGGAAGTTGTAATCTATATAAACTATTTCCACACAAGATATTGTATTATAAAGACTTTGTCAGTCTTTTGCTGATGTATTTGTCTCTTTCTCTAATATATTATAAACATATCCTCTAAATAATGGCATATATGATTGCATTCTCAATAGAAAACTCTACATATATAATTTTATTTGTTTGAGGTAACATTGGTTTACATAACTGTTTATGTTTTAGAGTATAGGATCTCTCCTCAGGTGTTGTTACCTCACTGCACTCACCACAAAAAACACCCATATTCCACCAGTGGAGTCCATTGTGCTCCTTTTTCCCCTTGTTCTCACCTCAACAACCCCAACTGCCCCCCCTCCCCCAACCTCTTTTATCCTCAGTTCTATAGCCAGCTTTCTAGGGTTACCTCTTAGTTTTGCTTTATCTGACTTTGTTTGTTTTTTATATTCTACACATAAGTGATATCATCCAGTATTTGTACTTCTCTTTCTGACTTATTTCACTTGGCATAATCCCCATCCAGCTCCACAAACGAACTTGGACTTTGGTCCACTGATTTGATAAAACATGGTTAACACAGTCAGTTTAATCTCTGTAATCAATCAGTTCAAATTGTGGTTAAATATTCTTGTGTGAATATATGTATATGAGAAGGTAATAGAATCAAACAAACATGGAAGGAATAAAAACATATAAAAATGGAAGATACAAGGATTTGTAACCCTAATTTCTAAAAATGTCTGTTAATTTCTGTGGCTCATAATAGCACAGAAAACATGAGTTCTCTTCAGATCCACAGAGAAGTTGAGTGGGGTCACTGTGATGATAGTGCCTCAAGCAGACTTGAATTAGACTTGATTTTGATGATCTTCAGTATCTTTCGTGGGTGAGTATCAATTGAAGAGCGGACATAAGCAGACAGCTCAGATATGATTAAAAGGTATAATAAAACATGTAGCCAACATATTTATTTTACTTATTTAAATAAAGTAAAATATGTCCCTTCTATGATAAAATATAGCATTTTAGCATGTGTAGCAAGAGAGTGGGAGCAGAAAAGAATGTAAAACCCCATATGCTTTAAATTATTTCCATGTGCTGACAATTCTAAGCAAAGTCAATGATAACATACCCCCTCACTCCTACTCTATCCCTCCCACAATCCTGTTATCCTCTGAATCACTGCCAAGAAGTATTCCTGATGAAACACTCACTGCTTTCCCATCTAAGGGAACCCACTATCCTGTGACACTTCCTGTACAGTAACTTAGGAAGTTCTTTAAATAAGGGAAGGAAGGGCACAGAAGTAGGAGGTGTAGGATATGATGTAATGGAGTGAGAAGAAATAAAGAAGAAACGGAAGACTAAGCATTTTTAAAAATTTGACTGCTTAATCTGTACAATTTGTCTCTGAATTAGGATCTGAGGTGTAAACAAAGTTCTGGACTTCACTTCCATGCATATCAGGAAGAAATTTAGCAATGCAAACTACTTTTGAGAATTCAAAATTCTCTATTTTAGATGTGATAAGATGATTAAAATTAGATACATTGTATTATTGCTAGCAACCCTGTTTCTACTATGACTCATCCTTCCCTTCTAATAATCTTTTCTTACCTTCCACTCATTAGATGGCTATATTTTAGGTAGTAGAGGATAAAAAAAGTACTGAGCAACAAAAGTACTGAGAAAAACAAAATTACTGAGAAAAGTACTGATTTATATTGTTTTACAATCTAGAAACAATGTCATACTTTAGCAAGTGTATAGTTTGAAATAAACATTATTATGTCAGAACAGACAAAAAAATAACTAAATAAAAAAATTCAGAGTGGTATGTAATTGTTTGAAAATACAAGATAGATGATATAAATAACTAAAATTTTAGGAATTTTATTGTTGTATATTTGCTTGAACAAGATCCTGGATTTATATATATTTACTCATTAAGTATATTTAATGATGATAACTTGTTTATAAGATCAAAAATGCAGCTAATTAGCAATGTCACATATATAGAATACAAAAATGTTGTACTACAAGGATATACTTGGGGCCTCCCTTGCGGCCTAGGGGTTAAGTCTCAGCACTACACCGTGATTACATGAGTTCTATCCCTGGTCAGGGAGCTAACACACAGATAGCACAGCAGACCTCTCCTCTCTGACCCACTGTTCCCCTCAGCAGTGTATTTCAATAAATCCGCCTGTTCTGCTTTCCATTCTGTCTCTGGTGACTCCTCTCACCACCCACACCTCTGGCCTACACCCCAGTTCTTCTATGCAAAATGAAAAAAAAAATAAAATCTTAAAAAAAGAATATACTTGACATTAAAATGCTGCTACTAGAGTGATAACAATACCTGAGCACTGCGCTGTGGAGCTATCTGCAGCTTGGGATGCGAGTTCGACGATGTGAGTTCGATGCCTAGCCGGGGAGAATCCCATATGGTGCGGCAGAACTCTCCTGCCTAGCCCACTGCTCCCCTCAGTAGTGTATTTCTGATCTGCCTGTTCTGCTCCCCACTCTGTCTCTGGTGAACCCTCTTGCTGCCCCACACCTCTGGCCTGTACCCCAGCTTGTATGTATAAATAAATAAATCTTTAAAAAAAGGACAAATTCTCAAAACTAACAGAACAATTTTGAAATGAGTAATAACATATAGAAACTAATGAGACAAGAATGTAACAAGCTATCCATCATTCTGAACAGTGAGACCAAGTCATGATCAATTGTAAAAATGACAATCCTATGTGATACAATTATTTGGATTACTTTAACATGGGATGCTTTTAAAATTTCAACTCAGAACTGGCATTTTGTCACTTCTTATAACATTGATTTAAGAAAGTCACATGACAATGCCTGAAAGTAAGGTAGAAAAGTATATTCTGCCTACAGATGAAAATGGAGGGAATGTCTATTCTCTAACAGGGAAGGAATGAATTGTTGAGAATAATAATATATTCACCCATAAGTGTGTTTTAAATTTTCCTTTCCCACTAGAATGTGAGCTCTTTGAAAACACCAGTAACACCATTAATATCAATAATTCTTATATTCTCTGTAACTTTCATAGTGGATATGTATTTTTTTGGGTGTGTGTGTGTGTGTGTGTATCATGCAATATATATGTATGGAATATATGCAATATTTATGTATATACAACTATAACGCACACATAAATTGAAGAAACACTTTGAGTGAAGTTAAAAAAAATATGATTAGGCTACAGGGTCTATACTTCCTTCTTCTGTTATTGCAATTAATATTTCATCTGCCTTTCAAAACTGAATAAAAAGGTAAGAAAAAGAAAGAGAAATCAACTAGACTCTGATACTTTGGATCAATTTGATAATTTTTCAAAACAACATAAGATCTTTATTTACAATTGATGAACACAATGTTCTCTCCATGTGAGCAGAAATGTGGGTGGTTTAAGGCACATAATTTCTAAAGTCTCTGCCTACAATTTCTAAAATCCTTTTGCCAGAGTTCAAAGGGACATTCAAAAATTGAAATTGGGGTTCTTAGTGGTCTCAGAGGGGAAAATCCCTGTAGTTGAGATTCACACGGAAAATATAAAGAACATTAAAATGCCATTAACTTTAAATACTTACACTCTAATAACATACTAAATCTAATTATTATGACACTATAGAAATATGTAGCATCCAAATGTTCTTGAAACTCTTCATAGCAGAGAATATGGAAGTGTGTTTAGCATCAGAGATAATGTTAACTTAATTATAGGGGAAAAAATGCCACTGACTCTATGTAGGAAAAAAAAAAAAACTCAGCACAAAGTATATTTGGATCAACTACTCTTCTAAATAGCATGGCCAATTCAATTCATTGAAATTGAATGGCTTTCAAATGGACTAAAATGCTATTATTTGGAATAGAAGCATGGGAGGACAAAGAATAGTATACCTCAGTAGCTTAATGGTTTTATTTTCTTCAATTATTTTTTCTCACTCTTTTTTGCTTTTTATAAACTGTCTTTTGACTGGCATTGCTTTGATATCCCAAACAGACTAAGACTGCCAAATTTGCCAAAGGCAAAATGTTGCTAACCGCCGATTGAGTTTTTAATGTTTTGTTTTGTGTTAACATTGTTAAAATCACTAAATGATTTTCTAACAAATCACACCAGTGGGCTTTAGTTGTTTTGCCCTGTAAAACAATCTGTCTGAGCAAAGATCTCCCTAGTTTGACAATACCTTGAAATAAGTAGGCATTCTAAAGGTAATTATGTTATGATCATGCTTAAAACTAGATGCAAAGCACAAAAATGAATTTTTAATTGCATACAATCCATTCAATTTGAAGGGATTGCACTTTTTCTATATCTGTATATTTCACACATTCTGTGAAGAGTCCAATTATCACCGAGTGAAGGAATATCCTCTGACAAATGTGCAAGTTTTGTTATATTTCTTGTTGAGTATGTGTAAAGGAGAGACTAATTTAGATGCACACAAAAAGGTGGACCTCTGGCATTTATAAATATTATAAATCTGAATCAATGGGAAGTTTCCAAATTATAACCAGACTTACAATATAAAATTGCTCAATCATATCTCACATTCAAAAATCTTAAAACCTTAAAGCGATTTTTTTTAGAGTCACCATTCAAAAATTCTAATTTTTCACTATTTCAACAGATTAATGCAATGGAAATTTAATTAAAAGTCAATATAAATTTAATCTATTTTTGCTACTATGTAAATAGAATGGAGTTCTATATATCGCTGTTTGAATGAAGGTTTATGTAGCACATAAAGACCATTATAAAGCTCAAATTGTCAAATCTCTTACCTATATAAATAGAACTCCTAAAATATGTAAATATCTGTATTCTGTATCCTTAATATACATATACATATCTGTATACTGTATATACAAATACATATGTGTGTTTGTGTGTGTATATATACATGTATGTTGGGGGGAGAGGGGGATGGAGGGGGAGAGAGAGAGAGAGATATTAGTCAAAGCTACAGACATTTTTTAAAAACTTAAGATGAAAGCAACAGTCCTTTATAGACGAGTATATATTTACTGTTTTGTTTCTCTTTTTATTTTTGAAGATCCAAGTTTGTCTCTGGTATCATTTACCGTCAGTCTGTAGCATTTCATATAGAGTAGTTCTATTGGCAAAATTTTCTCACAGTTTTCTGTCATTTGAGAATCTCTTTATTTCATCCTCAATCCTGAACAATATCTTAACAGATATTAAATTTGAGTTTGACAGTTCTTTTCTTTCAGAATTTTATCTATATTGTCCCAATGTCATCAGCTTCTGTGATTTCTATTGGGAAATCCAGTGACATTTCAACCATGCTCCCCTGCTGTGTATTGTTTTGCTCTAGTATTTCAGTCTAACTGCTTTCAAATTATTTTCTTATCTTTTTGTTCAGAAATTTCATTACAACTGTCTTGTCTTTTTGTTGATTATCCTATTGTAAATTCAATGAGCTTCTTAGATGGAAATTTGTTTTACACCAAATCTAAGAATTATTTTTTCAAGATTTTTTTTTTTCTAGGCAAGTATCATTCTTCTTTACATTTGAGAGTCTGATGACACAAACAATACACATTTGGATATCAAAACCTCAGGTCCCCTAGATTAATTTAAAATATTGTCTGTTCTTCAGATTGCATAATTTCTATTGAACTATCTTCAATTTTAATTGAGTCTTACATTCTGTTATTATGATCTTACTGTATTACTTTAACATATACTATTTTAGTATTTATTCATAAAATGTCCACTCAATACAATTTTAGCATGAATATATTTTATGAAAGCCCTCTTCTTTCAATTCAAATGTGTTAATCTTCACTTTATGGATTCTAATTATAGTAATATCCATTTTGCAGTACTACTCTGATAATAGCAAAATTTGTATAATGTCAAAGTTGAATTCTGTTGATTTTCTTTGAGAATTTGCCACTTTATCTCATTCTATGTACCACTAATTTAGATTTTCTGAACCTTACAAATAACATGTGTAGATTCAGACCTTATAATCGTGTGTGTGTGTGCGTGTGTGTGTGTGTATTTAAGCCTGTCTATATCACACTGAGAGTTCTACTTCATCTGTGAGAGATGATTCCAAATAAGTTCAACTTCCAAAAATTTTAGAACAAGTCTGTTCTACCTTGACTCATTCCTGCATACATATACTAATAGGATTGAGCCTGATACTTTGACCAGGTTTAATTATCAACTCAAACAAACAATGCACTATGCTAGCATGGTCTGAACCAACTGTGCATATTTCAGGGGGTAAATCTGAGACTTGTACAGGTTAATAATTAATGAGCAACTATTACAAAATATTTGTATTTTTAATATATGAAGGCATCAATGGAATATGTAAGGATTTATGAGACTCATGAGAAAAAAAAAGGCAAGAAAAACTAGGAAAGAAATGCAAAGATAGCAAACACAATTTGTCAAAGTGAATTGTAAAACAAACAATTAAAGATGAAGAAATATAGTAATTGATTATTAAAATGGCAACTCTATCTAATACTGCCTCAGAAATATCTCCAAAAGCAAGAAAAATAAAAGCAAATGTAAACAAATGGGATTAAATCAGACTAAAAAGTTTCTGCACAGTGAAAAAAAATGACTCTCTACTAAGTGGGAGAAATATTTGCACATCATGTATCTGACAAAAGGTTGATATCCAAATTACATAAGGTATTCACATAACTCAATGAGAAGAAAACAATTATCACTCAAAAAAAATGGACAGAAGAGCTAAACAGACACTTTTACGAAGAAGGCATAAAATGGTCAACAGGTACATGGAACAAATCAAAACCACAATGAAACAGCATCTCATACTTGTGAGAATGACCCATATCAAAAAGACTAGAAGCATCAAGTGTGGGTGAGAATGTGGAGAAAAAGAATCCTGCACAATTTTGGTGGGAGTGTACACTGGTCCAGCTCCTATGGAAAATAGTATGGCGGTTTCTTAAAATACTAAAAACAGATCTACTACATGACCTAGCAATTTCACCCCTAGGTCTTTACCTGAAGAATGTAGAAACATCAATTCAAAGGGCTATATGCACTTCTATATCTCTATTTATGATAGCCACCCATGTTGTTATGAAAACAACCCAAGTGTTCAATGAAAGAGAAGCAAATTAGGAAACTGTGGTATATATACACAATGGAATACAATACAGCTTTTAAAAAAAGATGAACTCTAGAAAAGCAATTAATTACTACTAAATTAAAAAATAAAATGTATGCTCTGCTTGTAGAAATATAAAGTGATAAAAACATGCTTAAGAGAAATCTGATAGCAGTAAGTGAAATCAGTTATGTCCTAAGAGCCATCCGCTCTATTTATGAATATATACATGTAGTTAAGGAAAACACAAGTCTGTGGTTGGACTTGAATTTGAATGTTTCGTTATAAATTATTTTGTCAAATAGTCAAAACCAAGCTTAATACCCAGTATGAAGAAATTTATATATAAAATGTCATGGTTATTTATTATAAAATACTTTGAATCATTTAAACATGATAAATTTGGTGTCTTTGGCATACAGATAGATTTTCAAATAATTCCTGCACCCAGTGGAGAGTAAGTGCTAGAGAAGATATGTAAAAATTTGTAAGCTCATAGCTGACTTTGCTGGTGACAGAAGTATAGTTAACACCTGTTGGGATCCCAACCACATCATCTCATCATTCATAGTTCTACACATGCCAACAGCTTTTCACTGACAACACCTCAATTTTTGTCCAGGAACTTTATTTGGTTTCACAAGTGTGCACAGTTCATTCTCAGGGTAAGACACAAATTACAGCAAGTTAAATCCCTGAAGTCGTTTTTAATCAATAATGACTAAACATTTGTGGGTATATACATCCTCTTCATTCCTTGGGGCTACAACTCTGTCAACCATGCTTTCTAAGAAGGTCCAAAGGATGCTATCTTCAATAAATGGATAAAGAATATAACAGTAAAGGGAGATAAGTGGCATTTTTAGAAATCCAGTAGTCACTGTGCTTTTTACATGAGGTTGTAGGAAATAGGTGCTATTAGAATTACTGCCTACGTGTAAATTTGGATAATAGCACATGGAATAATAGAGCAGACAGTAATGGGACTTAGTAGTTGGCAACAAGTTAGATGTATTTTTTTCTTCTTACAGAGCAAGTTAGAAATGGATAATAAGGTCATAGGTTCACAGAGATCTGTGACAATGGCTACTTGAAAATGGTACTCCTAAAGAACAGAGATGGACAGGCAATGATGGAATTGTTTAAGAATAAGTTCTAAAAGGTAAGCTCCTGCACTAAAATTCCAAATTCCCCACCCAAATTTCGGACTTGAAATAGTCGTAGACTCAGACTCATCAATTGAATGGAAGGTTGTATTCTTTTTAAAACCTTATATAACATCAAGTGGTCAGTCCTTTCCTGGAGAGATATATAGTCACCTATCAAATTAACTGTATACTGCACAATGTAGCAGAAGGGAAGACACTGATTGCAAGAAACCTCAATGCCACCATTGGTTCACTGTTGGAGTGGAAGGATAAAGGACAAAATGATAAATGGAATCACAGACAAATTGCTTCACATAATGGGTCTGATGGATGACCATCAATCTCATCATTTCCTTGTGCCCTGAGTGAATGAGTGGAATAGATATGCATGTAACTTAGAAGTCTTACTTACATTGCTCTGTGATCTTGGAAAGAGAGCCATTATGAAAGGAAAGGGTAAATGGTTTTCTACATTTTAAATTATTCATATTAAACAATTATGAAATTTTATAAAAGAATATATATGAACAATTACAGAAATTAAATTGTTTATAGTACTATTTTTCCCTGTCTCCAGGGTTGATGTGGAGACGATAACAAACAGTAGGTACAGATAAAGTATGTAAATGATGTGGAGATAGAAAGCAGGCAAGTACATGAAATTGGTAATTTAACTGTCTCTTCAGTATGAAAAATAAAGCCAGAAAGTATGAAGAGAATAGTTAAACTATAGCAACTCTGAGATGCTGTAAAATATAATGGTGCATAATTAATCAACATATTCTATTATAAATTGCTGATGGTGTGTAGTTAGAATGGAAAAGCATGATGAGCTATTTTATTTTCCTTACTTATTTCTAGTTCAATAAAATTTAAAAGCAATGCATTTGACGCTGATAATCACACAAGACAGTACAAAACAAGAATCTGCCATTAAAAACTATTGATTTTTACAAAGAAATAGACATGCAAGACTTGTTTTGTCATCAGAATATATAGTCCAATCTATTTTGTCCACATTCCCGTACTTAAGATTCTTTCTCCACCCTTCCGCTCCCAGCTAACAATAAGTTAAGAAGATACGAAGAGCATCTAAACTAGAAAAGATCAGGATTTTGTTTTGTTTGAATGAAAAATTGTTTTGTATTACACACGAGACTTACATAGTTCTTAGAATCTTGGGTTTTCATGGAATGGAAAGAGCATGTTCCTCAGTTTTATCTTTTAGGCACAAACTACCTCCTATTTGCCTCAATAACATTAACAAACACACCAAATCCTTTATTTCAAGGATCCATAAAACAGCACTATTATTGAAGAAAGTCATCTTTTTAAAAAGCAGTCTCTCTTCTCAGATTTTGAAATATCTTTTAGCACAGCATGGGGAACACTGAAAACTTTGACTTTAAAACCACTAAATCCCATGTACCTTCAATGCAGTGCACAATGTAGTCATTTATTTTATGGCATTTATAACTGAGCATCATGTGATACTATCTCTAAATAGGGGTGTTTATAGAACTGATGAAAGAGTACAATGCAGACAGTTGGTAAACTGCCAATTAACAGAACAAAAATATAAGAAATGAAAGACTCTGAGAGAATGATGACATGGCTGAAAATAAATGCAATATTGTGTGATGTGTCAAATGTATAATTTTAAATGAATGTGTCTTTGTGATTTTTTTAAATGTAGGTTCATCCTTTTAAATAAAAGCTTTAAAAGTTATATATGTATTCTAATATTCACATTAAATTAGTTGCTATTCACTCCTAAAGATTAAAAAAGTAAAATGAGCAATAAAATTAAGGATTCTGATATTATCGTTTCCATTACTGTTTTGTATTTTGTTTAGGATGCTGACCGTTAGCATATTCGATGATTAGTTTAAAAAATATATATATATATATAACATGTTTTATTTCATGAAGAACTTTTTGTAAAACACAGTATTTGCTAGAAGGAAATTTTCACTCATATTTTAAACACAGCTTTAACATTTGTAACCATATTTTTTTATAATTTGAAGTTGGAAATGAGAATTCATAAAATTTGAGCTCATTTATATCAGTTGAAGTTTCAAAAATAATTTATTTGTTTATGCATCTTCTGGTATATCATTATATAAAAGTAGCATCATAATCACTCATTATATAATTATGTTTAAATGTAAACATTTTCTCTGATGATTTAGCATTTGTCATCATCTACACTATATCTCTCCAGCATAAATTACAACTCTCCACATCTTCAAAACTTCTTGCTCATAAATAGCATATTTTCCTATTGCCCCTAATGTGACTATTAAGAACACTGATCCTTTTGTCGGATTATAGTGCTTCTCTAACATAAAACTTATTATATCCATATATTCACTAAATTTTCACATTTATTTCCAAATGCTCCTTAAGCATTCTCTAAAGTGTCATTTGGAAACTTCTTACTGTCTTTTAAGGTGGCTCATGTTAGAGAAGTAAAATATCTTTAAGAATCCTTACTGCTTTGTCTTCAAATCAAGGAGGCCATACATTCATCACTCAATTAAGAATAATTCACTGTCAATCAGTGGGGGGGGGGGAGGAAGGAGCCGGAGGGAGGGAAGGGAAAGGGCACAAAATGGAATAGAAAAGAACACAAGGGACCATGGAGATGGATCACGGGTGAATTGGTGGTGGGCTACCCAAGGGGAATGCAAAATGTAAAAGACATAAATAACAATAAAAATATATATTATAAAAAAAAAAAAAGAATAATTCACTGTCACTTCTACTGCACAGTGTTGAACCCACTTAGATTTTTGGAACACCATGATCTATTTTACTTTGTTAGTTATCAGTCCAGATATAAAATTATAGCAAAATATATTTCCAAAGCAGTCCATATGACACATGGGTTTAATTAGATACAGAAGTACTGAATTTTTCCTTCAATTCAAAATAATACAAGGAAGAAATTTCAGGGAAAAAAATCACAAATTGCCTCCATTTTTATGGATAGATGACTAATTACCTACTCATAACAGAAGGACCTCAAATTTCTATTTCAATTTAAATTAAGCTATATTAGTCTTAAGAGGAATAAAATCCAACAATAGCTAGACTTACACAAAAGGCTAGAAATGGGAGAGACCTACTTGGTGACCACACATGATAGTAGTTATATTTTAAAATTATCTTTATGGGTATTTTTTAAGAGGCTAAAACTCCATCCCATATTAATTTGAGTAACTATTAATTTGAACAACAAAAATAAAAGAGCTAAATTCAAACCCCTTTGAGATAACTGTTTTTTTCTATTTGTATGTTCGAGTTTATTAATCCATCAGATGATCCTAAGGAGATGAAGCTGTTTTCTAGATTCAGGTATATAAATGTATAGGAACATTTCTGGCCTTTAAGAACAACACAAGCTCTATTAAGGGAGACGAGAATCCCAGGATTGTTTTCTTCATCTGTCCATGTGATGACACATTTTCTTTTCCATGTGCATCATTCTCTCATCTTTGAAATAATGTAATTTTTAGAAACATGGAACCATGGTAATCAGAATAATATAACTTTTCTAACACATTATTCCAATTATAAAAGTTTAAACAGATACATTCCAATTACACTGATTTAAGATATAAGTTGAGAGGTATTAAAAATGAGCATTAAGACATGATGATAATTAAAATTTTGCTTATCTGTTGGCTCCACTTATTTTGATGTGCTGTGACTAATAACTTTAGAGACAATAGAAACTTAGACCAAGGGAGATGGGCCCTATAAAATTCTATATCAGTATGCCATGCACTTGCCCAAAATGAATCATTATGTATCTGCAGATAATGTGAGTGTTTGCATTTTCTCACCAAGTTTCTCTGCCACCTATTGTAAATGTATCAGTTTAGGCTTTATTTTTGTATTTAGACCTGAAGCCTGCAAGTGTCTCATCTTTGAATTACACTAGACACTTATTGTTAGAAGACACTAATTGATATCTGTTGCCTTAGTTATGTTGCCTCCTTCATAAGTGTAGGGAAACAATTGCCTCACCATGCCCATTCCCCACAGATTATTAAATTTAACTGGTCAAAATAAATTATTCAAATATGAACCTGTTTCCATCCTAAATACACATAGTAGAGAGATGGCAGAATCCCCATTTCTGAATTATTGTCCCAACTATCAGTAGGGTTCAATTAATATATATAATTATAGGAAAACAGAGTTTTAAAAAATACCCCCAGATTTCTCTCAAAGTCTGGCTCTTTGCCTCTAATGCAATGTTGAGAAATGTGGCAGTAAGCCAAGCTGTCCTTCTTCCAAAACTAGCCACTATAGGATTTGCTGGATTGAAATAAAACATTTAGTTTAGTTTGGCACTCAGTACTTTTGACCGGTACAGTATTTGTGACATGATTTACTGGGCCAAGTGCCCAGAGAAGCTCTGGCTGCCCGATTTTTAAACATGGAGAAAAGTTCATGACCACCATGCTTTGTAAACCCACATTTCTGAAAATTATATTTCCCTATTTAAAAAGGCTGTGAGATAGCCAGATGTGTGTATTGGGAAAAATCAACCATTTTGTGAAAAGCCTTTTGTGTATAATTTCTAAAAACCATTGGTATCACTTGAATTGGTTACATATTGCTTTCTGGCAGAATAATTTCTATATTTCTATAGTTAGCAAAAATGATCAGCATTGAAATTTTATTCAAAGATTCTACAAATATATAATCAGTGATATTGTGCTTTATTAAATATGCTGTTAAGAAAACCATGTGCCCCAGAGGAAAGAACATGAACTTTGTGTTAGAGGAATACTGGTATGAATCCAGATTTGTTCACATACTTGCTGTGAAAGCATGCACAAACTTATTAACTAAATATCCCAAGATTTACTTTTCCAGTACCCTGTGAGACTGCCTCATTGTATGGTGGTTAAGGATTATGTGAGATGACCTATGCAAACCCAGATAGCAACATCATGTGAGGTAGGAACTGCTATTTTTACCCACTTTTCAAATGAGGAAACTAATGTTTAATTTATTCATGGTCAGAAAGCAGACACATGACCAATTTTATGTTTAAATGTAGACAATATGACTTTAACACAAAATATATCTAGAAAAGTACTATTCCTCTGTTATCACATTACTTATCTATTCACCAACATCCTTCTAATCATAAGCAGAATTTTTAACAGCATTGGCGTAATATCAAAGTTGTTTTTCTTCACTAAACCAATTATTGTATTGCAACAACTAGCACCACCACCATTATATAAATACAAGTCCCTGCATCTAGAACACCACTCCTGTTGTAGTCCCACAACTTCCAAATCATGTAACTTGGATAACCCACAATGCCGATAAACCCTTAGCATTCTTATTTTCCTATTAAAAGTGAGAATTTTATCTTTATCATAGTGTCAATATCATGATTAAGTAAAAATATTTGAGCGAAATATTTAGAAGAATAAATACATATGGTGACGATAAATTATGTTTCCCAATAATAATTGAAATGATTATTGATAGTATGAAGTGTAACTCTTGAAGTGTTTTGGCCTGAATGGTTTATGACAGTTTTTAGTAAGTTTTTAAATTTGCATTTAAGCCAAAATACATCACATTTAAGCTAGTACATAACAATGTAAAATGTACTAGATATGAGGAAAAAATTCTGAGTTGAGATCTTGGTTTAGTGATTAGCAAATAATGTAATTATTTGCTAAAACTGTAACTTGTGAGAACCTAATCGTTTTCATCACAATCTTAATAAATGGTAGCACTTCCCTATTTTCCTCCAAAATGGTAGAAATAATAATATCTTAATACTAATATGAAATGAAAGCTAATTATCATTGTAATATTATTTGAATTGCTAATTCTTTCCAATAGGTAATGTCTTAAGTTTTGGCATTGAAATGGGGAAGATGAACAATCATGTCTCTGGATTTAGTCATGTGACTAGTGAGAGTCTGACTGATGAGGGCACAGATGTCACTAATTTTTTTATACAAATAGAAATATGACCATGAACTATAATATAATTACAAGTAATATTTCAAATGATGTCACAAATCAGAAATCTAGAAGAAAAGCCATTCTTATATCTACAATATGTGTGTTGTATTAATAATTTTTAATAATTAGAATTCATAAAGCACAAGAGGCTAATTGATGGCATAACAAACATCTTCAAGTCTAAAAGGTAGTCTTCATTTTTTCAAATGGTCTTAATGAGACAGTGCTGATTGAGCATTTTGACCCTTTGTACATCTCTTCTTTCCAAGGCAAAATTTTACTTGCTGTCTTTCTCATTAAGTTTCTGTAAAAAATTGATTCATATTCAGAACTGAAGGTGAAGAAACCTGGGCATTCACTTTGATGATTAATTAGGAAGAAAAATTTTATTCAGTCTTAAAAAAATGATACACAACCCTATTAGCCACTCAACTTTGGCTGAGAATAAGATGGGATTCCCGGAAGTATGATTTGTTTTCTGGAGTGATGGAATTACTATCAGGATTAGACTTCTACTGACTGAAATGACTTTACTGCACTGTCAAGAAATTCCAAATGTGATCATGACCTGCACTTATAAGCACCCCATTTATTTAAAGTACAAAATTTGAACATTGGAATTGATTTATTCACATCTTTCGTATTTAAATTAACAGACAATATAAACTATACTAAGAATATTGATATATATTGGACTCTTGTTTAAGACTGAATACTTTTTCGTCTTTAAAGGTTAATATATATTTTAATAATATATTTTAAAAATATATATTTCATAGATATGCTTTAATACTTTCTCCAAGCACACATATTCCATCTAATATTCTTTAATCACTGTAATAGTAATAGGTAATTAAGAAACCTGCCTTCCATGTCTTCATTAAATTTAGTAATAAATATTATAGGCCCACTTTGTACTGCATGGCTTTCTCAGGCACTGACAGCTTTGCAAATAGGAAACTGAAATATATTTCATGGTAATATATAGAATTAGCAATTTTACTGGTGTTAACTTCTGGATTTTATTTTAGGGTATATAACTCCGAAACAATTTGGGAAACAGGCATTTGTTATGGTAAATAAAATAATAATGTATAACAAAAGTTTCTCTAACTACAAATATTATCTATTATTATACTATTAAAACAAGACTGCAAGAAGTTTGCCTAAAATAAAGAACCGGAAATTTAAGGGCACTTAACTATGAAAGGAATGAAGGAAATACGTAAAGGTGTGGTTTGAGAATATTTCAGATTGAGGTAGGTCAGTTTGTATAACTATATTTATCACTTATTTTGTTAGATATCAGTAAAATTAAATAATTAGAGAAAAGTAAGGGAAAAAGTTCTCCCCATTCCCACCTCTGCAGTCTAAATTTTTCAATCCTTACTAAAATACCTATAGTATTTACTTTTTTTAGTTTACTCCAAATATGAATTATCTACCTGTAGATTGTATGTTAAAGCTAATTTATACCCATATAAAACATTAATCCTAACATTTAAAAAATAAATACAAATGATATTTTTACTCCAAATATTTCAGTATGATTCTTTAGAAATTATATTATCAACTTTATAGTAACATAATAATAGCTCATTAAAATTTGAAACTTAAAAAATTTCCCCTCAAATTATCTTTACAGCTGATTTCTACATATCAAGATCTAAGTCACGACCAATCACATTGAGCTTATGTTCCTTCAGACTCTTTCAAATGTTAACAGGCCCTTTTATTAATAATATTCTTTATTTTGAAGGGAGCAAATGTATCAGGGTGTCCTGTTTTAGTTGGTATTTAAGTCCCCAAAACCTGTAATTCTTGCAAATTGGGAAGTCAAAACAAAGGACTATTAGACTTGAGTTCAATGTTTTCTTACTTTCATAAATCTCATTATATGTGATATTTAATGCTTAATTTTGCATTAAAAATTACATTGCATTCAGTCAACTAGATATGAGTATTTTGAGATTAGCCAATTGATGAAAACAGTAATAATTTATTTCCTTCTTCATGCATTATCTTTCCTCTGGATATCAAAACATACCTAGATATTACATGAAAATCCACTTGACTCACACACATAATTGCCAGTATCAGTTAATGACTCTTGCCTAATTTAATGGTCATTAAGGACTTCATAAATACTAAATATTTTTGAAAATCTCTAGTTTAATATATGTATTTATTTGCTTTTATCTCTAGAGTTTCTTCTGATTATTCACGGCTATGCATTTAAATGGGACAGTATTCCTAATGGAAAGGATGGTGATGCTCAGTTCCTTACTTAAATTTTCTCCAAACATACTATCATTTTTTTTTTTCAGGATCTTTCTCTTGTTTCTGCTTTATAGATGAGTCAGTTAGATTTTTCTAATACTATTATTTTGTTAATTTGGCAATTAAATATTTCACTACAGCCACGTGGGAACGAAAATACCAATTATTTTTTAATTTGTGTGATGCTGCTATTTAAACTTTTTTCAATGTCCAAAAATAACTTAGTCACAGCTCTTACTGTTATTGATAAGTCAAAAGGTCCTCTACCAATGTTCATAAATACCAAAAATTTGCCAGCAGTATTTGGGAAATGGAAAGACTTTAATGCAGAGCCAGGTCAGCAGAAGGTAGAAGGCCCAAAACTTAGTTTCCCTCTGAAAATGACAAGTACCTAATTTCCAAAATATGCAATCCAACAACAAAAAGACAACCCAATCAAATAATGGACCAAAATAGACATTTTTTTTTCTAAAGAGGACATTTAGACAGCCTACAGATATGAAAACTTGTTCAATATCACTTACAAAGGAAATACAAATCAAAATCACAATGAGATACCATTTGACACTTGTGAAAATGTCCCATACAAAAAAAAAAAAAGAACACATATTTTAAATACAGAAATCACAGTTTGGTCACTTAGCAGTGACTTTGGGAAACATGTCCTAAAATGCTCAGAAATTTCTTCAGATAAGAGTGAATTACTATGATAGTTAATGAGTATCAGGTACTCTTTAATATGCTATTACTTAGAGATTTCTAGATGTGGCTTTCATTATTTATTACCCCAACTAATAAATGTTATTTAACTAGGTCTTTTCCTAAAGATTACATTTAAAGAGTAAACATGCTATTTAATGACTTCTTGGTGCTATGGTTCTTCCTAATGATGGCCAGACAAAGATCACTGCTCTGCAAATATACAAAAGTGATTAGCAATGTTCATGGGACATCCTCTACCAAACAGTTGTTGTAAAAGTTTATAACATCTGGACCTTTCTCTGATCATTCTAACTACCAAATTGAAAAACACTGAACCTGGTAGAAGACATATAAACACTGAACCATTCTCACCCTTTGGTATTTTGTCACAGGCCTACAGTCCTGACCAAGTTCACATTCTACCATGAACAGATGGTTCTATCACATGAGCTGACTAGAAGATTACCCATTTCTAAAATACAGTATTATTCCATTTGCCTACAGGAAATTCTAACAATACTTGAATATACAACTGTGTTTTCTATCAAGCCTATAAGATAGTTACATGATTATTTTTGTGTGTGTGAAACTGTGACTATCTGTCTACATTTCTGGTAGGATTTATATCAGATTTACTTTTTAACCATAATGTACCAATGGGTATTTCAGTTGTGAGGAAAAGGAGCCACACCCTATTCTACCATTAATTACATGAGACTATTGATAGTATTGCTATCTGTCAAAAGAACACAACAATAATGAATGACTACACAGGGTCAGCAAAGTTAGCAACACAGAGCACCAAGATATTAGTGATGCAGACACACAACTAAAGAGTATGGAAAACTGTTTAAATTCAGAAGATTGTACTGAATTTTAAAAGAACCCTATATCCAAGTTGAATAGACTACTGAGTGCTTAAAAAGTTCTATAGCCCTCTTATCTGAATAACAGTATCATATCAGCGCTAAAGAGATATTTCTGAGAAAAGAATTTAGATATACTCAGTAACCATTTATTTGAAGCAATAATGGGAATGTCAAGGAGAATATTTATGTGTAATATTTCAGTTTAGGTGCAAACCTAGAAATTACATCACTAATATTTCTAGAAGGTCTTCAATCCTATATCCAGAAATAATACTGTTTCATTGATAAAACTGTTAATTATTTTATTTAGGTTCCTCTTATAAAACATTTCAAGATTTTTATAATAAGAAAATATTAAAGAATCACACCACAGCACTACAAGGAATTTATTATTGGCAGATAAGGATATTAATATAATAAAATTACCTTTAAAATGATGAAAGGGATATTTTAATAGAAGTTTAAAATAAGCATAGTAGGGAAATAATAGATATAAATGATATATTAAATAATGTAATACAATCATATTTAATGATTTCCACCACTACATTAATTTCTATTTTATATAAAATTTTATAGATCAAGATAGCAAAAGATAGCTAAGGATTGCTCAAATTTTCATATTTATTGTATATATGCAGCAATATATGAAAAAAAAAAAGGTGTGCATGCCCGATTAAACCTATTACTATTTTCTAGAACAAGTTGAGAATATTGCTTGCATATCTATGACTATAAATTAATATTTAGAAAATAAACAATGAAACCACACATTTTCTTCAGAGAGAAACAGAACAGACAATGGACGCTTTTATCAAATCTAAAACACATTTAATCATAAAATAAGTCATTTTATAAATTTACTACAATGCAAAGGATGAATGATGCCTGTTAAGCTATATCCTAATATTTTCTTTTCTGTCATGAATGCTTATGGCCAGCTTGCCATGTATCTTCTACTATAATCCCAAACCCAGCCTGTGATAATGTGGGAGAGGAGCTAGTAATCCTCAAACTATGAGTCCTGAGATTTCAGTGTAGCACTTTACTTACATGTCTGACAGCACATATGTTTTGAATCCCACAAACTGCTTCTTTCAGGAGGACAGTATATGCTTTCTTACAGGTCCCCTATTGGGGACAACATCTAAGTTTCTCCTACACTCTGATGTCCAGTTTGATTAAATCTCTGCATTCTGTCCTAAAATACGATGGGTGAAGGAGAGTCCATGTTCCAGCAACTGCTCCTGTTTCTGTAAATTATTGAAAGTAAATGTTTCTCCAGTCGAGTCCCTACACAGATCCTTAACTTTAGTTTTGTTTGGATAGAAATACAATTATTGAGTGAAATGACTTAAAATTCTTAGATTTCTTTTTCATATGCTAATTTGGGGCACATCTAAACAGAGAAAGTGATCAGCACTTTCTCACATTCCATCTCATTCACAGCCTAAATCTTTTGTATTATTTTTTCTAATTATAGTCAACCATGCTATGTTTCCATACAATGCAGCATTTTTTAGATAATAGATAATAGTCGCCAGAATTTTCTTCCTAAACTCTGAAATTAATTTATCAATTTTTTATGCTTTTTTATTTGATAATACTATGTATGTTTTGTTTGACTATATCCTTAGTTTTTCTTTTTTCTAAGATATGTTTCTTCTTTATAAAATCACTGAGATGTTTTAACAAACTGATAACCTAAACATTATATAAATTGTTTACAATAGTGTATGGTAGTGTATTTCTCTTCTTTATTCCTCCCCTTCCTCACCCCATTTTCTTCATTATTTTGCTCAAATATCACTACAAATTTTATAATTTCCTCTGTTTCATTTCATCATACGGTCAGTGATTGGAAATCTCTCTTGCATGTTTCAAAGTAATAAAACAAGATAGTTTCACTACTTGGGAGTGTCTGTCTTTCTCAAGTCCCATGAAGTATTTACTTGTTGCTTTCCAGGAAATTTGAAATTGCTGTCATTCCTTCAACAATGAATACTTGCTTCACTAATGTCTTATTTATGCCCTGCAGTTCTGCTTCTGCACCTCTGAATACACAGTAACACTTTGTGTTTCAATGCTGAAACACAGTTGAACATTTTAAAAGACATTTTAAATGGTAATCAAACTTGACATGTGTAATTCCAATAATGCATATGATTCAATTGAAATAATTGCAATATGAATAGTTGAGACCAAGGTCATTCATGGCAGGTAATGACAGCTTTGTCATTACAATGATTATAAGACTATTACAATTATGACAATTGTCAGATGTATCCCACTATCAGAAATGCTAAAATATGCCTCTTAATAGAGATGAAATAGTCACTTTGATTTGATGAATTAAGTTTTTACATACTAAGGTTAAATATTTTATTCCAAAATGTAGATAAAACAAGAGTTATAAATAATTTTCAACTAAATAAAAATAAATTACAAAGTTCTAAAAGCAGATAAAACTGGGCTTACAGAGAAATAGATTTAGATACATTTATTATTGAAAAAAGCTGAAAATTCGATTCTTAACTAATTAGGAAAATCAAAGGAAAATAAATCCCCCCAAAAAGTGAAAGAAGGAACAGGAAACTTCCGCTAAACAGAACTATGACATTATTTAGGCTAATTAAATATAAAAATATGTGACATCTCAAAGTCATGGATGCCAAGAAACTATTTGCAACTGTGTTTATCTGCAAAGGATTTTTATACAAAGAAGATTTCGAGTGAACTTACAAATTATTGATTCCCTTCTATTTTATTTATTTTTATATTTATTTTTTAATCTGCATTATATATATACTTTTGTTATTTTTATTTGTGTCTTTTACATTACTGTATATTCCTTGTAGGTTTCCCACCACCAATTCACCCGTGAACAGACACCACAGTACCCTGTGCGCCCCTCTCCCATGTTCTGAGCCCCAGTCCTCCCCCCTCTCTTGCTGGTTGTCACTCTTGTATTTGGTTCCCCTATATTCCTGTTATAAGTGAGACCATTCGATATTTTACTTTTTCCTTTTGATTCCCTTCCATTTCAAAAACAATTTTCTAATTCTTACACTAATAGTCTCCCATAAAATAAATAATAAATATACAAACAGTATAGAATAAAAATAGAAAAAATACATAAGAAAGTAAAGTATGATATGAAAATATCCAATAATTACAAAAAAAGAAAAAAAGCGTAATCCTCAGTCTTTAGTCATTAGGCAGATCCAAGATGTGGAGCAAGTGAATGTATGAACACTAATGGGGAGTTGAGAGTGGCATGACTGGAAAATTCTGCTGTATGTATTAAAACTCAATATATGCTTTTAGAATCGGCAGTTTCACCTATGGATATATAAAAATAATGCATGTTTGTGTGCCAGTATGTGATAAAAGTCAAGTTGAATAATAATGTATTATAATAACCCGTCGCCCCCCCCCCAAAAAAAAAGAAGCAAACCCAAAGCTGCAATTGTGAATGTATAACGTATGGTATATTATAAAACAATCGCTATGGACAGACAACTGCTACATGTGACAACATAGCTCAGCTTCTGTATGTTAACCAAAGTTATCAGATACCAAAGGAGACATACTGTATGATTCCATTAATGTAAAGTTTAGAAACAGCAAGACTAATGAACAGTGATATAAATCAGACTAAGCACAACCTTGGAATGTGAACGGTGGAAAGACTAAGTCACTTTATTTTGCATACAATAAAAAGCATGACTTCTGTTTCTACACAAGCTCATGCAACCAGGAACCAGCTATGTCCTCCTGCCTAAAATTTGGAGAAAAAAATAACAAATGAAACAACTGTTTTCAAGAAAATAGATATCAGACACGCCCCAAAACATGGCGGCGAACAGACGCTAGGATCAGGCTCTCCCACAAAAAATCGATTTATGGAGAAAAATATCCCTAACTTTGAGAGTTGACTTGTAGAGAACCGGATACCCTACACAATACAATCAACCCCGGGGTTGCTTTAGACTTTAAAAATAAACCGAAGAGTTGGAGTAAAGAGAAGAGAAAAGACATCGGACCCCACACAGAGGAACAGCAGCAAGGAGAGGTGGGCGAACCGGCTTCCCCTGAGAGCCACTGATTACAAGGTTAGAAACTGCAGTGAGGTCGGAGGGCTCCAGCTAGCGGACTGGGAGCGTGACCCCCACTTCCCCACCCCACGACCCCCCAATCTTCCCTGCATGGCAGCCCTGAAGAGCAGGAAAGCAGGAAGGTCACTGCGTCCCATCCCCCACCTGGGGCTAGGTAACATCTTAACAGGGAGAAAGTCCAAGCAAGAAACATCCCCCACTGGTCGCTAGGTGATGAACTGGCCAGAAAAACTGGTTAGGTCGGAAGACCTCCCACTGAGACCACCTCAAACACTTTGGGTCTTAAACTGCAATTTGATCCCAAGCTGATGGGAGGGGTGGCGATTAAGAACTATTGACTGACAGTCCCCCAAACTCCTCCCATACCTGTTGCTGGGGTACAGGCTCCTGCTGAAACTATCTCTGACCACACCCTCCCCCGCAAAGTGTCAGCATCTTGGCACCCGGAGGGTGGCAAAAAAAAAAAAAAAATAGACCACAGCAGGTGGTGAACACAGCCCAGCACTTGCCACACCCCCACTTCTAGGTGGCTGCCCACTGGCACCCCAGAAACTACAGAAACTAAGGGAGGTAAAATGCTGATCAACAGCCACCCACATCCTGCATCCCTGCACCCCTTCGTGGAGTAGCAGGGCCCAAGCAGCAGAAAAGAAACTAAGACCAGGAGTTCCCAAGCCCTCCCCACCAGACATAACCCCAGGGGCAGGAATAGCCCCAGGCAAACACTGGAGGAAAGGAAAAAAAAAAAGAAAAAAAAAGAAGGGGGGAGGGGAGAAAGAATAGAAAGACTCCCAGCAAGGACTAATGACAGCAGCAACAGCAAGACAACAACAGCTGTCACAGAAAAGGAGAGGGGGTTGAACCCCAGAAGGGGGCCCAACCAGAAACCCTAGAATCTAAGAGCAAAAGGACTACAGAACTCCAAATTCACATTTCCCCAATACTTTATTTATTATTATTATTATTATCCTTTTTTTTTTTTTACTTTTAACCTACCTACCTTTTTCTCTTGTTCCTTCATTCCTACTTTTCTTCACCTTCATTCCCCTTTTCTTTCCTCTCCTTTTTCTTTCTTTCTTTTTTTTTTCTTCTTTCTCTCTTTTGTCTTTTCTTTCTTTTTTACTACAAACCACCCCTTCATCTTCCATAATTCAACTCGGAACCAGAAACACACTGGAGACACGCCACGAGAAACACAAAAATTCAACAAAGAAAAATAAGAAAATCCAGAAGATACCCAGCCACAGCCAAGGCAACTCGGACTCTAGGGAACCACAAACACTCCTGAGCAGGTAAAACCAGGAGTCATGCCCGCCAGCACCAGCGGAAAGCTACGAACAGAGCAAAGCAGAAAACCAACAAGGGGAAAGAAAAAAGTCACAAATGACCCTCAAAACAATACACCACAAAAAGAAAATCCCTCTCCAGAACCCATTAATATGGACATAGAAGATTACATCCACCCATCCACCTAACAGATAAAGACTTGAAAATAGCCATCACAAAAAAAATTGATAGAATTAAATGAAAAGAACAAAGAACTGAGGAACGAGAATGAACCCATAAAGAAGAAATTGAAGGAACTGGAAGATTTGAAAGAACTGAAGAATGAGAATGAATCCATAAAGAAGAAATTGAAGGAAATGGATGAATTAAAAACATTAGTAGAGGAGTTAAAGAAATCCAGGGAAAGCCAGAAAAGTGAATTAAAAGATATGCAGGGAAGAATAAGCATTCTGGAAGATAAAGATACTAACAGAATCAAGGCAGAAAAGGAAAGAGAAAAACAAAGGAAAAAGAATGAGGAAAAGCTTTGAGAACTATCTGACACCATGAAAAAAGGAAACATCAAAATCATAGGAATCCCAGAAGGAGAAGAGAGAGACAAAGGAACAGAGAAACTTCTCAAGGAGATAATTGAAGAGAACTTCCAAAACATGAAAAAGGAAACAAAAATTGACATACAGGAAGCCAGACGATCTCCATATTATTACAACGAAAGAAAAAAAAAAACTGCAAGACATATGATAGTAAAACTATCGAGAATTCAAGACAAGGAAAATATATTGAAAATGATGAGGGCAAAGAAACAATTAACCTATACAGGAAAGCCAATCAGGCTGACATCAGATTTCTCTGAAGAAACAATACAGGCAAGAAGAGATTGGAGGGACATATATAACACACTACATGCCAACAAATGTCAACCAAGAATACTCTACATTGCAAAGCTCTCATTCCTCTATGAAGAAAAAACATGGACCTTCTCCGACAAACAGAAACTACAGAAATTCATCACTACCAAACCCCCGCTCCAAAGAATACTAGAAGAAGTCATGAAGACAAAACCAACAGAAGAAAGACCAGGAAACACAGAATAAGGTAAGAATTAGAACCACAAAAGGGTAAACAAACAAACGAAAAATATGGATGGCAGTATATCAATATTAACTCTAAATGTAAATGGACTAAACACACTAATTAAAAGACACATCATAGCAGGATGGATCAAAAAACAGAACCCAATCTTCTGCTGTCTACAAGAAACACATTTAATTGAGAAAGATAAACAGAGATTAATACTTAAAGGATGCAAAACAATCCTACATCAAATGGACCAAGAAAGAAGGCAGGAACAGCCATACTTATATCAGATAAAATAGACTTCAAACTTAAGAAGGTAAAAAAAGACAAAGCTGGTCACTACATCATGATAAAGGGGACAATAAAACAGGAGGATATAACAATCATCAACATATACTCCCCAAATGAAGGAGCACCAAAATATATCAGACAATTATTATCATCCCTGAAAACAGACATTAAAGAAAATGCATACATAGTAGGAAACTTCAACACCCCACTTTCTCTATTGGACAGATCAAGAA
The DNA here is from genome assembly GCA_004024925.1 of Scalopus aquaticus. NCBI lineage: Eukaryota > Metazoa > Chordata > Mammalia > Eulipotyphla > Talpidae > Scalopus > Scalopus aquaticus. Next base: position 2,380 of record PVIJ01010797.1, on the reverse strand, counting down.
GACAAAGAGTAACCAAGGACATTAAAGCTCTAAATAAGGACCTAGACCACATGGGGTTAACATATCTATCGATCACTTCACCCCCGAAAAACTGAATACACATTTTTCTCAAGTGCACACGGAACATACTACAGGATCGATCACATATTAGGCCACAAAACAAACCTCAACAGATAGACTAAGATCAAAATCGTACCAGCCTTCTTCTCCGATCATTAAGGAGTCAAACTGGAAATAAATCATAAAAAGGAAAAAAGAAACCTCCTTACCTCATGGAGACTGAAACCCACATTACTGGAAAACCAATGGATCAACGAAGAGATCAAAGAAGAAATTAAAAAATACCTAGAACTGAATGACAATGAGGACACAACTTTCCAGAACGTCTGGGACACAGCAAAAGCAGTAATGAGGAAAATATATAGCATTACAAGCTCACATCAAGAAACAAGAAACAAGTCAAAGAAACAATTTAATCTCACATCTCAAAGAACTAGAAAATGAACAACAAAAAACTCCAAAGACAGTTTAAGAAAGGAAATGATAAAAATCAAAGCAGAACTAAATGAAATGGAAATAAAAAAAACAATCCAGAAGATTAACGAAACCAAAAGCTGGTTCTTTGAAAAAATAAACAAAATAGACAAACCACTAGCCAGGCTTACAAAGAAAAAACGAGAGAAAACAGAAATAAATAGGATCATAAATGAAAAAGGAGAAATCACAACGGACAAGCAAAAATAAAAAAAAAACATAATCAGAGATTAATATAAACAGCTATATGGAAACAAGTGTAACAACCTAGAAGACATGGACAAATTCCTAAACCTATACAATCACCCAAAACTAGACAAAGAAGATATAGAACACCTAAACAGACCAATCACAAGTAGTGAAATTGAAACAGTAATTAAAAACCTCCCCAAAAACAAAAGCCCAGGACCAGATGGTTTCACAAATGAATTCTACCAAACATTCAAAAACGAAAAAGTCCCTACATTACACAAAATCTTTCAAAAAATTGAGAAGGAAGGAGTACTACCAAACACATTCTATGAAGCAAATATTATTCTAATGCCAAAACCTGACAAAGACAATACAAAAAAAGAAAACTACAGACCAATCTCCCTGATGAATACTGATGCAAAGATATTTAACAAAATCTTGGCCAATAGGATCCAACAATGCATCCATAAGATAATACACCACGACCAAGTAGGATTTATTCCAGAGACACAAGGATGGTTCAACATCCGAAAATCAATCAATGTAATCCAACACATCAACAAAAAGAAAAATAAAGACCATATGATCATATCAATAGACGCTGAGAAAGCATTTGACCAAGTGCAACACCCATTTATGATAAAGCCCTTGAAATCCTTGGGATAGAAGAAACATACCTCAACATAATAAAAGCCACATACGGCAAATCCACGGCCAATATTATCCTCAATGGTGAGAAGCGGAAGGCCTTTTCCCTAAGATCAGAAACAAGGCAAGGATGTACACTCTCACCATTACTTTTCAATATAATACTGGAAGTCCTAGCCAGAGCAATTATACAAGAGAAAGATATTCAAGGTATCCAAATAGGAAATGAAGAAATTAAACTCTCTCTATTTGCAGACGATATGATAATATATATACAAAACCCCTAAAAACTCCATAGTAAAACTACTCAAAATAATAGACCAGTTCAGTAAAGTAGCAGGATACAAAATCAATGCACAAAAATCAGTAGCCTTCCTATATGCAAACACCCAATCTGAAGAAGAAGAAATTAAGAAATCCATCCCCTTGAAAATCGAAACCAAAAAAATCAAATATCTGGGAATAAATCTAACAAAAGACATAAAGGACTTATACAAAGAAAACTACAAAACTCTGTTGAAAGAAATAGAAGAAGACACAAAAAGACGGAAAGGCATCCCTTGCTCATGGATTGGAAGAATTAACATCATCAAAATGGCAATCCTACCAAAAGCAATTTACAGATTCAATGCTATTCCAATAAAAATCTCAATGACATTCTTCAAAGAAATAGATCGACTACTGATGAAATTCATATGGAACCACAAAAAACCTCGCATAGCTAAAGCCCTCCTAACTAAAAGGAAAGAAAAGGGAGGAATCTCACTCCCTGATTTCAAACTATACTACCAAGCCATAATAATTAAAATAGCATGGTACTGGAACAAAAACAGACAGAAAGACCAATGGAACTGAATAGAATACCCAGAATTAAAGCCACATATCTATGAACAACTAATCTTTGACAAAGGAGCAAAGAAAATGCAGTGGAACAAGGACAGTCTATTCAATAAATGGTGCTGGGAAAACTGGACAGCCACATGCAAAAAAATGAAGCTAGACTACT